>JAPJBO010000823.1:0-102824 GCA_030068145.1 Diplonema papillatum
CAGCACCGGCACCAGCGACGGCAACGGTTCCAGTACCCGGACAGGCAGCTGCGTCGCCACCACGGGCGACACAGCTAGCTCACTTGAAGAAGGAACTTGCCGAGATGGAGCGACGCCTGACCGAAAGAGTGGACCGCCGACTGGAAGAGGCGATCGTACACCACGCAGAAACACTGGGAACAACACAAACTGCGTTCCTTACTGATCTTCAAAAGCTAATCGGTCAGCAACACGAGCAGCAACAGAAGCAACAACAGGAGCAAACGACGCGCCAGCAACGGTGGATGGCCGAGCAGGAGCAGCGTCAGGAACGCCAGCAGCAGTTGCAACATGAGATGCTACAACAATTGGTGCACCTGCAGCGGGAAAGCCGAAGCGAACAGGAGCAGCAACGCGTCCGGGAGCAGGATCTGCAGGGACGACAGGAGCAGCTGGTCACGGCAGAGGAGCAGGAGCGAGGACGGGTGCAACAGGAGCAGCAGGAACAGTGGGATAAGCACGAGCAGCAACACGTCCGGGAGCTGCAGAAACGACAGCAGCGTGACACGAACCAGCCGCGGCCTAAGGTCGCAACGAAGCGGGAGGCATCCCGATCAGCAGAGGGAACGCCAGCCAAGGCAAAGCTGCGCCTGGCGCAGGACTCTGAGGACAGCAGCGAGAGCCCGAGCGTCGTGGATTGGGCAACTGACGGGAGCGACAGTGAGGGCGCACCGCCATCGACCCCATCCTCATGTAGGGGCGGCCGGTGGGAAGTAGGGGACATGGTGGAGGCGCAGCACACAGACGACAGGTGGTACGAAGCCGCCCTCAAGGGGCAGGCGGCAGACGGCACATGGACGGTGGCGTACTCGAACGGCGTCACGCAGGGGGGGCGACTACCGGAGCAAATGCGCCAAAAGATATGACTGCCGGTAACTTTTGCAAAGCTAGCTTCCGGGACCGCCCCCGTAGTATCATCATCGCCCTCATCATCATCACGATCACCATCACCATCACCACCTCCATCATCAACGTCGTCTTCAATTTCATCAGTTTCATCAATCAACATCAGCGGCGACAACAGCTCCAACACCTACGCTACCGGAGGGACGCGTGTTTATGTTTTTGTAAAAACATGGCAAGCTGCCAGGTATAGGCACCCAGCAGAGACCCGTGGTAGAAAGTGCAGTAGAGCATGGATGAGGGGAGGAGGGCCCGGACAGGACCCCCTCCAAGAAATCGAAGAAGCCAACACGTGGCTTCGAGACGCAGCGAGCCGGCTGGGGGCAGTGGTCCTACCGGTTGCACAGGATGGCGCGTGTATGTTCGCGTCGCTAGCTCGGTGCATGAAAGATCGGTCGGCAGCCACGCTGAGACAGCAAGTGGTGGGATGGCTGCGGAACAACGACGAGTACCGTGGGATGTTTTGTCCCGAGGATGAGAGAGACCGTCAAACGTATGACGAATACCTGGACCACATGGAAGAACGGACAACGTACGGGGATCATTGGTGCCTGCAGGCAGCGGCAGAAATCCTCGATGCCGCAATATGGGTCTTGGACGCCGCAGGAAGCAGAAAGTCGATCGCAAGGTACGGCAGAGGAGCAGCTCCCTCCAAAGTCCTAACCGTAACGTACAGGAGGGAACACTACGATATCCTGCTAGTCACGAGCCGGATGCGGGAGAAGCTCCAGCGATCAACAGATGGGGTAGTCCCGATTCCGAGCCAAGAATCTCTAGCAGCACGAACACAACCTGCTCTACCTGCCGACCCCCCAGCGACACCCATGCGGCGAACAGTAAGTATGGTAGCCACGGCGGACAGCGGTGCATTGGTCATTGTCACGATCAACGTCACGTCCCTAGACACCGAAAAGCTACTGGAAGTAGCCCGGCTCGTAGCGGACATCATCGTAGTTCAAGAAACGCGGGTAACGAAACATGAAAAAGCTTACATGTGTTCGCTACTGGCAGCATACGGGTGGGACGTGTACTGGGGAAACGATGTAGAAATGGTGGTAGGAAGGGATGGAAAGACGCAAAGAAAGCCTGGAGGAGTGGCGGTCCTGACAAGGCAGCACCTCACAGCGCAGCGAGTGACCCCAGTGGAAGAATGTGAGAAGAAAATTGTCGCATCGACACGCGTTGTGCAAGTAGCCGTGGCCCTGGATTGTGGGAAGACAGCCATGCACATTTTCTCCGTGTATGGGCAGTCTGGTAGCAGCACGCAGGTGCAGCAAGAAAGGGAACAGCTCCTATCGGAGGTGTTAGGCGTTGCAGCGGGGCTGGGACAGGTGCCGGTATTGGTGCTCGGTGACCTCAATTGCACAACAGAGTCGAGTCCGGTGCTAGCGGCAGCATGTCGTTCCGGGAGGTGGGTGGACGTGGCAGCTGCGTACGCTGGAGGACGTGGTGAAATACCGCCGAACACATGCTGGGCACCGAACGCGTTAGAAGGAAGTCGGATTGACTTATGCCTCGCAAACTCATGTGCAGCACCGGCCGTTGACACGGTAATGACAGTTGCGAGAGAGAGCAGCAAGTTCCACACGCACTCGCCGCTGTACGTAAATCTCCGCCAGCAGGCATTCCGGGAACAGAGCAGCCGCGCCATACTCCCGGCCGCTTTCCCGCGAGAAAGACCTAAGTTGAAGCAGAACGAGAGAGACGACCTCGAGGCACTGGCCAAGAGAGCAAAGGAAACGCGATGGGGGACACACAGTCTAAAACAGCTATCGCAGTGTGCCGAACAATACTTAGTGAAGTTGCACGGCAAAGATCTAGTATTGCCTACGGGGATGTACACGGGACGAGGAGGACGAGTAGTCACTGACTCCCGGCTGGCTACAAAGTTCCAACCACAGTCGGTAAGAGGAGCGTCCACGAAGCAGACACGTGCACGAGACGAACTGCTGGGGCATCTCCGAACGCTAGTGCAGGTCGGGCACGAGCGCTTAAGGGCGGACGTGCCATACCCGCTCACAAGACGGGAAGAACACGCGAGAGACGCCGCGCGGAGGAGGGTTATCAGGGGCTACATCCCAAAATCCGTTGTAGAAGCTGTGACCTCCAGCGCATTTACCGAGTTACAGACGCTGCAGAGTACATTAGCCGACCTCGAGGGGACTCAAAAGGCGGCGTTCGCCGCACTCAAACGGCACAGGAGATCGCAGTGGGCGCATAAGATGCAGGAGGCATGGATGCATGGTGGGGGGCTCGTATTCGCCCATGTTGCTGACCGCTACACCGCTCCATTGCTATTTATGAGACGAGAAGACAAAACCCTTACGGCGAATGCGAAGGAGATCGACGGAATGCTGCGCAGCGATGGTGCGTGGGGAGGAATCTTCAATAAATACACACGACAGGAGGAGCCATGTTGGGAGCGCTTTATGCGAACGTACGAGTCCATACTCCCGGACAGAGTGGAGATGCAGTGCGAGCCGATCACGGTGAAGGACGTGAGGGCAGTGTTGGCAAAGATGAAGAAGTCGGCCTCGGCAGGAATGCATGGGTGGAGGATCCACGAATTGCAACAACTGCCAAATGACATTCTGAATGGGTTTGTGCAGGTACTGAATGACGTGGAGGGGCAAGGCGAGTGGCCGGAGGATCTCATGCATGCACTAATCTCCCTCATTCCGAAACCTGACAGCACGGGTGACCCGCTGTCTCAGCGCCCGATCTCGGTTGCACCGGTGCTATACAGGGTTTGGGCAGCAGTAAGGGCCAAAGAAGCGCAAAAATGGATGGAAGAGCTAGCACCGGAAGGATTGCATGGTTGTCGGCCCGGACACAGCACAGAAGATCTATTCTGGCACCTGGCGGCGGAATTGGAGGAGGCGCGGATTACCGGACGCCCCCTTTTTGGAATAGCCTTCGACTTCAAGAAGTGCTTTGATACAGTGCCGATAGGTGTCACAATGCAGCTAGCAAAAAGGCTGGGCTTCAACGCGATGGTACTTCGAGCATTAGAAGCCGCGTATAAACAGATGCGCCGACATTTCAAGGTGAATGGCACAGTGGGAGAGGGCTTCACCCCTACGAATGGCATCATGCAAGGATGCGCGATAAGTGTAATCCTTATCGGGCTACTCATCAGCGTATGGATGAGGCATGTGAAGCGAGAAGGGGAACCCCGGTCATACGTGGACGACATCACAGCCACCGCCAAAGAAGCCCGCCTTCTTCAGACGATTGCAAATAAGACAATCCGATTCACTGTCCTGACAGGGTTGTCGCTGTGCCCTAAGAAGTGTCACTCATTCGGGACGTCAGATGGTTGGCTGATCGAAGTCATGGACTGGCAGGAACACGCAGACGTATTCGAGTCGCAGGAACCCGCGCAGTTTTACAAAAGGGCGGACAGCTTCGATTGCCTTGGCGTGATGCTACACGCGAAGGGGCAGGGGCACAAACTGTCGAGCAGGATCCAGGAGCGCAGGAGAAGCGCCGTACAAAATCTGCAACGCGTAAAGAGACTCCCGGTACCCGCAGCGGCACGAGAGAAGCTGGCATCCATGACGGCTGGTGCAAAGCTTTACTACGGAATTTCAGTGATGCCGTTGGACCGCAAAACAGCATACACCCTACGCCAATTGATCATGTCGGCACTGTGGACCGGCACCAACCGACGTGCGGTGGAAGTGGTCATGCAGGTGCTCCACCACGGACATCGGCTTGACCCGCACACGGCACCAGCGTATCTACGTGTAAAGGCATGGGTCAGGCAGATGCAGAAGTGGCAACACATCAGAACGAGCGCGCAAAGGGCGTGGACGCGCCGTGACGACTTGCCAAAAGGTTCGCCGCACAGCCTGATTCAGGAAGCCCTTAACCAAGCGGGTTGGACGTGGGACAGCCCGATAACCCTCTTGTACGTCAGCGAGAGCGCGCAGCAGACGAGCTTCCACGTGACGAGCGCGACTGAGGTGGAGACCAAAGTCATGCTGCACGACTTGCGCCATGCTCTGCGTGGCCAGCAACTTGCCATCGTGTGCAGAAGGAGGGAGGACATGCGGGGGTGTGCGCATGGAGTGGATGGAAGCGTCACCCGACACCTTCTGCAAACGCCGGATAGTGGCATCACTGGATACCAGCAAGGAATGTTGAGGTCCATTATCGCAGGGGCAGTATCCACGACAGGCCGCACAGGGCAGAGAAGGCCCTGCCCGTATTGTAACGACGAAGAGGGGGAAACGGTGGCGCACCTATGGTGGATGTGTGAGGCATGGAAGGATGTGCGGGAAGAGCACGGCATGGTCACCACAGACAGGACAACGTGGCCAACCTGCCTTAGCATGTGCGGAATAGCGCCTCTCTACAGGCATGGGGTCGATGCGGCTGCGCAGCCGATCCCCCTGGATCATGTACGAGCGTGTGCTTTCGTCGGAAACCTGCAGCGTTTCTTCCTTGCAGTACTGCGTGCTCGTCAAATACGCGACGACAGAGCACAAGAGACGTCACGCCACCACCGCTTAGCCCAATATCCATGGGGATGGACGACACCGTGCCCGAGAAGGATATCCATGCCGACAATCGAAGTGGGGACGGTTTCGCAGCAATGGAAGCAGACTGAGGCGCTCTGGAAGGCGCTACACTGGTGGATCGGCAAGTTGTGCTGGGCACATATCGGATCCGAACACACGGTGACGTTCTTAGAGCTAGCCGTCGACTTTGAGCTCACGACGGGAGAACGGCTGCCGGACGTGTCGGATCGGCGAATCCAGCCACCCACAATGCGGAAGACCAAAACAACGACAGCCCGGGAGATCCTCCCACCAAGCGAAGCGCAGTCGGGCTTGTGTCTGTACTTCGATGGCGGGTCGAGGCAAAACGGCACCGCGTTGGCTGTGGCAGGTGCTGGCGCGGTTGTATACGAAGATGGGAAGAAGATCGCGGAGGTCATCGTCCCCCTAGGCCGAACGACCAACAACGTGGCAGAGTTTAGCGCTCTGGTCGGGGGCTTGCACTTGCTCGGGGAGCAGCCCCCGAGCGTGCAAGGACCCGTAACGGTCCGAGGTGATTCGAAGGTAGTGATCAGCACGATGAAGAAGACAGCGCAGTGCAAGCCGATCCTGCGGCCGTACCTCCTGCAGGCGACGGCGTCCATGGGAGCCCTCGCGCCACGGTTCAATTTCAACCTGGAGCATGTCGCGCGTGACCGCAACACCGACGCCGACGCGCTGAGCAACGCGGCGATGGACCAGGTGCAAGAGCAGACATCTGGAGAGGTGAGCACCGTCATGGCGCAGTACGAAGCGTACAGACGGAGTGCGCTGGCAAAGGCCCGAACCCTGCACAGGCTAGCAAACACGGCCGCGCGGATTTACGGCACAGCCTGGCACCCTGGACGCGTTGCGAACGTGACGAGCGCTACGGCCTTGGGCGGTGGGGTAATGCAGGGCGTATCGTGCCGAGCCGTGCTCTCACCGCAGACGGAGGCAGTGCTACGATCGATGAGCCGGGGCGCATCCGACACGGAAGGAACAACCCCGAATCCGTTTGTCAAGGCCCACGAAAGGTGGGCAGCAAGTATCCAACCCGAGCGATACTACGAGGCGACCTGGAAGGAAACAGCAGAGTGGAAAGGGAGAGGACGAGAAGACCCTCCCAGTCAACGATCTCACCCGCCAACGAGACGGAATGTCAATGCGGCCTTAAGATGTACTAAGCATGACGCCCCGCGCTGCACCACATGTACGAGAAGGCGAATACCCCCGGACACCTGCTGTAGACAGCAACATGCAAATCACGAAGAAGGAAACCAATGCCAGTCGAGGCTGCATTTCCGTGTACGTCGCAACCACCGCCAGCGGCCGGCTGGTGCATCAGCAGTAACGTAGGTGCATTGCGCAACTGGGCTAGACTCCGCTCAGGGGTTACCCATTACTGAGATTTCACACACACACACACACACACACACACACACACACACACACACACACACACACACACATACTAGCAAGCTTGCTTGAGCGCCGAAGGCGCGTCTAGTGGAATCCCGTTTTCCGTTTCCACCATTTGACGTACGCGATGCCTCCTAGTTCCACTCTTTAAGAGGTTGGACAGGGGTAGTATTACGCAAACATCCAGGCTGTTTCCCTCTCCGCTGTTTGTACTCCCCCTTCCCCCTTACCCGTGTGCCGCCCACGCGGCCCTCTTCTCCTTGTATTGCCGGCCGGCCGCTTCCCATAACGGTGCTTTATCCTTTTCCTGCCTTTTAGTCCTGAGTTCACCCACTGCAATCCATGCCACAAGCGGTCCAGAAGCTCGAAAGACCAGAAACGGAAAGAAAGGGATTCCACACACACACACACACACACACACACACACACACACACACACACACACACACACACACACACACACACACACACACACACACACACACACACACACACACACACACACACACACACACACACACACACACACACACACACACACACACACACACACACACACACACACACACACACACACACACACACACACACACACACACACACACACACACACATACTAGCAAGCTAGCTTGAGCGCCGAAGGCGCGTCAAGTGGAATCCTATCCTGTCCACGAGAAGGGCGATGTATTCTTGTTTTCTCCACTCTTTTACGAGGTTGGAAAGGCTGGTTGATGCAAACAACGAACAGGCCAAAAAGGAACCGCACTGCCTTACATCTCTTGTTTGCACTCCCTCCTTCCCAGTTATTCGTGCCGTCTCTCGGCCCTTTCTTTCCTTTCTTCTTGGTTCATGTTCTGTGCCTGACGGATACGATATGATGTTTTCTTGTTTCACCGTTTTGCTGCCATTTGGGAAATCCACAGCACAGCATGGGTTGCATGTGATTGAGGAATAAACTCGGGACAGGATAAAGGATTCCACACACACACACACACACACACACACACACACACACACACACACACACACACACACACACACACACACACACACACACACACACACACACACACACACACACACACACACACACACACACACACACACACACACACACACACACACACACACACACACACACACACACACACACACACACACACACACACACACACACACACACACACACACACACACACACACACACACACACACACACACACACACACACACACACACACACACACACACACACACACACACACACACACACACACACACACACACACACACACACACACACACACACACACACACACAGGAGGAATTCATCGTGGGACCGGTCTGTCAGCCCTCGTACATACCGATGCAAAAGCACCGAGCGAGGTGTTCAAGGTGGTGAATCCCGACGAGACGCAGCGCAACCGATCCTTGACGGTCAGCCTGTGGCAGCTGTCCCTCCTGGGCCAGCCGCCGTCCGCCAGCGGGCTCAAGGGCACCGCCGGCCGCGCCAGCGGCGGCGGCGGCGGCAACCTGCTGCTGTCGCTGGTCAGGGAAAGCCGCTCCCTCCGGAACCGGCAGCCCCACCCGCCGTGGCTCTTCCGCAACGCTCTGCAGTGGCAGGCGGCGGGGCCGAGGTTTGACGTGCAGCTCAGGTGCGGGGTTTTCTTTGGGTTGTCGTGCAAATTTCCGGATCCGGACCGTATCATGCCGTCTGATCCGTATCAAATCAAACCGTCTGATCTGTACCGAATCATACCGTCTGATCCCTATCCAATCATACGGCCTGATCAGTATCAAATCATACCGCCTGATCAGTATCAAATCATACCGCCTGATCTGTATCGAGTCAGATCTATCGAGTCATTCTGTCCTGTCCGTATCGAATCATACCGTCTGATCTGTATCTAGTCAGATCTATCAAGTCATTCTGTCCTGTCCGTATCGAATCATACCGCCTGATCTGTATCGAGTCAGATCTATCGAGTCATTCTGTCCTGTCCGTATCGAATCATACCGTCTGATCTGTATCGAGTCAGATCTATCGAGTCATTCTGTCCTGTCCGTATCGAATCATACCGTCTGATCTGTATCGAGTCAGATCTATCGAGTCATTCTGTCCTGTCCGTATCGAATCATACCGTCTGATCTGTATCGAGTCAGATCTATCGAGTCATTCTGTCCTGTCCGTATCGAATCATACCGTCTGATCTGTATCGAGTCAGATCTATCGAGTCATTCTGTCCTGTCCGTATCGAATCATACCGCCTGATCTGTATCGAGTCAGATCTATCGAGTCATTCTGTCCTGTCCGTATCGAATCATACCGTCTGATCTGTATCGAGTCAGATCTATCGAGTCATTCTGTCCTGTCCGTATCGAATCATACCGTCTGATCTGTATCGAGTCAGATCTATCAAGTCATTCTGTCCTGTCCGTATCGAATCATACCGCCTGATCTGTATCGAGTCAGATCTATCGAGTCATTCTGTCCTGTCCGTATCGAATCATACCGTCTGATCTGTATCGAGTCAGATCTATCGAGTCATTCTGTCCTGTCCGTATCGAATCATACCGTCTGATCTGTATCGAGTCAGATCTATCGAGTCATTCTGTCCTGTCCGTATCGAATCATACCGCCTGATCTGTATCGAGTCAGATCTATCGAGTCATTCTGTCCTGTCCGTATCGAATCATACCGTCTGATCTGTATCGAGTCAGATCTATCGAGTCATTCTGTCCTGTCCGTATCGAATCATACCGTCTGATCTGTATCGAGTCAGATCTATCGAGTCATTCTGTCCTGTCCGTATCGAATCATACCGCCTGATCTGTATCGAGTCAGATCTATCGAGTCATTCTGTCCTGTCCGTATCGAATCATACCGTCTGATCTGTATCGAGTCAGATCTATCGAGTCATTCTGTCCTGTCCGTATCGAATCATACCGTCTGATCTGTATCGAGTCAGATCTATCGAGTCATTCTGTCCTGTCCGTATCGAATCATACCGTCTGATCTGTATCGAGTCAGATCTATCGAGTCATTCTGTCCTGTCCGTATCGAATCATACCGTCTGATCTGTATCGAGTCAGATCTATCGAGTCATTCTGTCCTGTCCGTATCGAATCATACCGCCTGATCTGTATCGAGTCAGATCTATCGAGTCATTCTGTCCTGTCCGTATCGAATCATACCGCCTGATCTGTATCGAGTCAGATCTATCGAGTCATTCTGTCCTGTCCGTATCGAATCATACCGTCTGATCTGTATCGAGTCAGATCTATCGAGTCATTCTGTCCTGTCCGTATCGAATCATACCGTCTGATCTGTATCGAGTCAGATCTATCGAGTCATTCTGTCCTGTCCGTATCGAATCATACCGCCTGATCTGTATCGAGTCAGATCTATCGAGTCATTCTGTCCTGTCCGTATCGAATCATACCGTCTGATCTGTATCGAGTCAGATGCATCGAGTCATTCTGTCCTGTCCGTATCGAATCATACCGTCTGATCTGTATCGAGTCAGATCTATCGAGTCATTCTGTCCTGTCCGTATCGAATCATACCGCCTGATCTGTATCGAGTCAGATCTATCGAGTCATTCTGTCCTGTCCGTATCGAATCATACCGTCTGATCTGTATCGAGTCAGATCTATCGAGTCATTCTGTCCTGTCCGTATCGAATCATACCGTCTGATCTGTATCGAGTCAGATCTATCGAGTCATTCTGTCCTGTCCGTATCGAATCATACCGTCTGATCTGTATCGAGTCAGATCTATCGAGTCATTCTGTCCTGTCCGTATCGAATCATACCGTCTGATCTGTATCGAGTCAGATCTATCGAGTCATTCTGTCCTGTCCGTATCGAATCATACCGTCTGATCTGTATCGAGTCAGATCTATCGAGTCATTCTGTCCTGTCCGTATCGAATCATACCGTCTGATCTGTATCGAGTCAGATCTATCGAGTCATTCTGTCCTGTCCGTATCGAATCATACCGTCTGATCTGTATCGAGTCAGATCTATCGAGTCATTCTGTCCTGTCCGTATCGAATCATACCGTCTGATCTGTATCGAGTCAGATCTATCGAGTCATTCTGTCCTGTCCGTATCGAATCATACCGTCTGATCTGTATCGAGTCAGATCTATCGAGTCATTCTGTCCTGTCCGTATCGAATCATACCGTCTGATCTGTATCGAGTCAGATCTATCGAGTCATTCTGTCCTGTCCGTATCGAATCATACCGTCTGATCTGTATCGAGTCAGATCTATCGAGTCATTCTGTCCTGTCCGTATCGAATCATACCGTCTGATCTGTATCGAGTCAGATCTATCGAGTCATTCTGTCCTGTCCGTATCGAATCATACCGTCTGATCTGTATCGAGTCAGATCTATCGAGTCATTCTGTCCTGTCCGTATCGAATCATACCGTCTGATCTGTATCGAGTCAGATCTATCGAGTCATTCTGTCCTGTCCGTATCGAATCATACCGCCTGATCTGTATCGAGTCAGATCTATCGAGTCATTCTGTCCTGTCCGTATCGAATCATACCGTCTGATCTGTATCGAGTCAGATCTATCGAGTCATTCTGTCCTGTCCGTATCGAATCATACCGTCTGATCTGTATCGAGTCAGATCTATCGAGTCATTCTGTCCTGTCCGTATCGAATCATACCGCCTGATCTGTATCGAGTCAGATCTATCGAGTCATTCTGTCCTGTCCGTATCGAATCATACCGTCTGATCTGTATCGAGTCAGATCTATCGAGTCATTCTGTCCTGTCCGTATCGAATCATACCGTCTGATCTGTATCGAGTCAGATCTATCGAGTCATTCTGTCCTGTCCGTATCGAATCATACCGCCTGATCTGTATCGAGTCAGATCTATCGAGTCATTCTGTCCTGTCCGTATCGAATCATACCGCCTGATCTGTATCGAGTCAGATCTATCGAGTCATTCTGTCCTGTCCGTATCGAATCATACCGTCTGATCTGTATCGAGTCAGATCTATCGAGTCATTCTGTCCTGTCCGTATCGAATCATACCGTCTGATCTGTATCGAGTCAGATCTATCGAGTCATTCTGTCCTGTCCGTATCGAATCATACCGTCTGATCTGTATCGAGTCAGATCTATCGAGTCATTCTGTCCTGTCCGTATCGAATCATACCGTCTGATCTGTATCGAGTCAGATCTATCGAGTCATTCTGTCCTGTCCGTATCGAATCATACCGTCTGATCTGTATCGAGTCAGATCTATCGAGTCATTCTGTCCTGTCCGTATCGAATCATACCGTCTGATCTGTATCGAGTCAGATCTATCGAGTCATTCTGTCCTGTCCGTATCGAATCATACCGTCTGATCTGTATCGAGTCAGATCTATCGAGTCATTCTGTCCTGTCCGTATCGAATCATACCGTCTGATCTGTATCGAGTCAGATCTATCGAGTCATTCTGTCCTGTCCGTATCGAATCATACCGTCTGATCTGTATCGAGTCAGATCTATCGAGTCATTCTGTCCTGTCCGTATCGAATCATACCGTCTGATCTGTATCGAGTCAGATCTATCGAGTCATTCTGTCCTGTCCGTATCGAATCATACCGTCTGATCTGTATCGAGTCAGATCTATCGAGTCATTCTGTCCTGTCCGTATCGAATCATACCGCCTGATCTGTATCGAGTCAGATCTATCGAGTCATTCTGTCCTGTCCGTATCGAATCATACCGTCTGATCTGTATCGAGTCAGATCTATCGAGTCATTCTGTCCTGTCCGTATCGAATCATACCGTCTGATCTGTATCGAGTCAGATCTATCGAGTCATTCTGTCCTGTCCGTATCGAATCATACCGTCTGATCTGTATCGAGTCAGATCTATCGAGTCATTCTGTCCTGTCCGTATCGAATCATACCGTCTGATCTGTATCGAGTCAGATCTATCGAGTCATTCTGTCCTGTCCGTATCGAATCATACCGTCTGATCTGTATCGAGTCAGATCTATCGAGTCATTCTGTCCTGTCCGTATCGAATCATACCGTCTGATCTGTATCGAGTCAGATCTATCGAGTCATTCTGTCCTGTCCGTATCGAATCATACCGCCTGATCTGTATCGAGTCAGATCTATCGAGTCATTCTGTCCTGTCCGTATCGAATCATACCGTCTGATCTGTATCGAGTCAGATCTATCGAGTCATTCTGTCCTGTCCGTATCGAATCATACCGTCTGATCTGTATCGAGTCAGATCTATCGAGTCATTCTGTCCTGTCCGTATCGAATCATACCGCCTGATCTGTATCGAGTCAGATCTATCGAGTCATTCTGTCCTGTCCGTATCGAATCATACCGCCTGATCTGTATCGAGTCAGATCTATCGAGTCATTCTGTCCTGTCCGTATCGAATCATACCGTCTGATCTGTATCGAGTCAGATCTATCGAGTCATTCTGTCCTGTCCGTATCGAATCATACCGTCTGATCTGTATCGAGTCAGATCTATCGAGTCATTCTGTCCTGTCCGCATCGAATCATACCGCCTGATCTGTATCGAGTCAGATCTATCGAGTCATTCTGTCCTGTCCGTATCGAATCATACCGTCTGATCTGTATCGAGAGCACAAAACAAACAAACACAGGTGGGAAATGCTGATAGCTCGGCTCCTCAGCGGAACCGACCCCGGCGGCCACCTGCGGGAAGGCCGCGAGAACAAGGGCGCGCGCTGCTTCGCGCTGCGCGGCGTGTCGACGCCGCTCGACGTCGGCTCGCGGGCCCGCTTCTTCGCAATGGCCAAAGCCCGCGAGCCGCTCGACCATTGGTGGGCCACGCTGCCGAAGGTGGACGCGCGCCCGCCGCCTTCTCCCGAGGCCGGCGCACCCGCCGAAGGCGGCGCCTGCATCTCGCAGGGCGTTTTTTCCTGGCTGTACGGGATGGCCGTCCGGGCCCTTCTCCCCGACGTGACCCCCGAGGAGACCCACGCCCTCACCCTGCGTGACTGGGCGTCCCACGTGCACGGCCGGCAGCAGGGTGAACTTGAAATGCAGGCACCGCAATCGCACTGTCAAAGGCTAGGGTCACTTGATAATCTGCGCACCGGTGAACTTGAAATGCAGGCACCCCAAGGGGTAGGCTCGCACTGTCGAAGGCCAGGGTCACTTGATAATCTGCACACCCGGCAGCAGTGCGGGGCCTCTCCGAGCTGCTCAGCACACCCTGCAGCAGGCACGCCCGGCCCTCTGCACCGGGGGTCTCACGAGGCGCGAGTCGGGTTCGAAACAGCCGCCGCCGGCCGTCTCGCGGCGGACGGGTTGCTGTTGACGTCGACCGCGCTACCTGTCGGCGAAACAGGCGTTCCACCCACCGGTGCGCATCCTGGTGTGCCAAAATCCGGCTCCGACAACGTTGCTGCGGACGGCTCACCGTTGGAATCGACTACAGCGCAGCCTGTTGACGAAAACGAAACCGGCGTTTCATCCACCGGTGCGCATCCTGGTGTGCGAGAATCTGGCTCCGACAACGTTGCTGCCGACGGCTCACCGTTGAAATCAGCCACAGCGCAGCCTATCGACGAAAATGTTCAATCAATCGGCGGGCATCCTAGAGTGCAAGAATCGGGTTCCGACAACCTTGCTGCTGACGGGTTGCCGTTGATGCCGACCGTGCAACCTGTCGGCGAAACAGGCGTTCCATCCACCGGTGCACATCCTGGAGTGCAAGAGTCCGGCTCCGACAACCTTGCTGCGGGCGGCTCACCGTTGGCATCAACCACAGCGCAGCCCGTCGACGAAAACGTTCGACCAGTCGGAGGCCATCCTAGAGTGCAAGAACCGGACACCGACAGCCTTGTTGTCGACGGCTTACCGTCGGCATCAAACACGCAACCCGTCGACGTACAATCAGTTGGAGGACAGGGTTCCGACAGCCTTGCTGCGGACGGCTTATTGTTGACATCAAACACGAAACCTATCGACAAAAACGTTGCATCAGTTGGAGAACACCCTAGAGTGCGAGAATCGGGCTCCGACAACCTTGCTGCGAACAGCTTACCGTTGACATCAACCACGCATCAATCAATCAGTGGACATCCTACAACGCAAGAATCGGGTTCCGACAACCTTGCTGCAGACGGCGTACCGTTGCCATCACACACGCAGCCTATCGACGAAAACGATCAATCAACCGGCGGACGACCTACTAGAGTGCAAGAATCGGGTTCTGCCAACCTTGCTGCGGACGGCTTGCCGCCGGCATCAACCAGCGGGATGAGCCGGCGGCAGTTCGACCGAGCCATCTTGTCGCTGGCTGTCGTTTTTTGCGAAACCAATCACGCGGCGGAGTGCGTCGAGTTCGTGTACGCCCTCCGCAACCACGTGTCCCGCGCTGTCTCCGCCGAGAAGCAGCAGCTGGTCGAAGACACACTTTCCGAGCGTCCCAGCGCAGGCGTGGGTCAGCTGCCCCCTTATTGGTCTCAGCACCCGATCCAGCTAAGGCCGGAGCACCGCCGTCAGGTTTCCAACCACGTGTCCCCTGCAGTCTCCAGCGAGAAGAAGCAGCTAGCCAACGGCACACTTTCCGAGGGTCCAGGCACCACAGGTGTGGGTTGGCTGCCCTCTTGTCAGTCTCAGCACCCGACCCATCCAAGGCCGGAGCACCGCCGTCAGGTTTCTAACCACGTGTCCCCTGCAGTCTCCAGCGAGAAGAAGCAGCTAGCCGACGACACACTTTCCGAGCGTCCCAGCGCAGGCGCGGGTTGGCTGCCCCCTTATCGGTCTCAGCACCCGATCCAGCTAAGGCCGGAGCACCACCGTCAGGTTTCCAACCACGTGTCCCCTGCAGTCTCTAGCGAGAAGAAGCAGCTAGCCAACGGCACACTTTCCGAGGGTCCAGGCACCACAGGTGTGGGTTGGCTGCCCTCTTGTCAGTCTCAGCACCCGACCCATCCAAGGCCGGAGCACCACCGTCAAGTCCTCCACCACGTGTCCACTGCAGTCTCCGCCGAGAAGAAGCAGCTAGCCAACGACGCACTTTCCGAGGGTCCAGGCACGGGCGTGGGTTGGCTGCCCTCTTGTCAGTCTCAGCACCCGACCCATCCAAGGCCGCACCAACGTCTAATCCCCAACCTCATGTCCCGTGCAGCCTCCGCCGAGAAGCAGCAGCTAGTTGAAGACACACTTTCCGAGGGTCCAGGCACAGGCGTGGTTCGGCAGCCCCCTCAGTCTCAGGAGCACCCCCGTCAATTCCTCGGCCATTCTTCAGTGCTCCACGCAACCCCCGGGGCCGCTCAGCCCCCATTTTCCCACCGGGACTGCGAACCTCCCGCAGACGACGAAGCTGCACCCCCCCCTTTCCCGCACCCCCCCGGCGGCCGAGTGTCGTCGCCGCCTTCGGTCGGCGTTGGAAGAGTCGAACAGTCGGCTGGCGCGCTTGCGTGCTTGGTGAGTAGCGCACCGTCCCCAGCGCCTGGCCCGCAACTCGCTTTGGAACCCGTGCAATTCGCGGGACGCCCCGACGATGAGTTTGCTGGGTTGGCCGGCGTGGCCGCAGGTCCAGCAGAAGAAGGCTTGGAACCGCAGAGTATGGCGGCAGAAGAAGGCTTGGAACCGCAAGGTATGGCGGCAGAAGAAGGCTTGGAACCGCAGAGAATGGCGGCAGAAGAAGGCTTGGAACCGCAGAGAATGGCGGCAGAAGAAGGCTTGGAACCGCAGAGAATGGCGGCAGAAGAAGGCTTGGAACCGCAGAGAATGGCGGCAGAAGAAGGCTTGGAACCGCAAGGTATGGCGGCAGAAGAAGGCTTGGAACCGCAAGGTATGGCGGCAGAAGAAGGCTTGGAACCGCAAGGTATGGCGGCAGAAGAAGGCTTGGAACCGCAGAGTATGGCGGCAGAAGAAGGCTTGGAACCGCAAGGTATGGCGGCAGAAGAAGGCTTGAACCCGCAGAGTATGGCGGCAGAAGAAGGCTTGAAACCGCAGAGTATGGCGGCAGAAGAAGGCTTGGAACCGCAGAGTATGGCGGCAGAAGAAGGCTCGGAACCCCAGCAGGCAGACGCGACAGCGCTGGCGGGGGAAAAAGAGAAGGGGGGTCGTGGCTTCGTCGCCGTGCCCCACGGCCACTCGGAAGAGCTGCACCGGATCCTGCTGCCGACCGCTCGCTCCGAGTACTACGACGGCCACCCGCTGACTCCCGCCTCCGCTTCCAAAGCCACGGACCTCCTGCTGCTGCCGGCCGCCGCCGCCGCCGCCGGGAGGGAGCACGGCACCGCGCGTGGCATCCGGCTGTCTACCATAGCCGCGCGGTACTTCCTGCTCGCGCCCTGCCACCCGAGCCGAGAAGACCTGCTTTTCTTCGTCCAGGCGCTGGCGGCTTGCGGTCCCACGGAGGCTGGCATCCAGCCTCCGTGCCACGGAGAAGGGACCTGTTCTTCGCCGCATTCCGCACCCGGCGACGTCACCCTCGGCTGCATTGCTGCAGAAGGGAGGCAGCACTGTGACGCGGGAGCCCCGGTGTGCAGCAGCCCAGCGGCGACGGCAGTCGGCCGCCGCGGAGACGCAGAGGGGGAGTTCGGCGCTGATGCGGGAACCCTGGGAGGGTGTGGCGGGGGGCTGAAGTCCCCGCGGCAGCGCCTGGGCGCGATGATGCAGAAGCTGTGCGGCGGCGCGCCGCCGGGTCCGGCCGGGAGTGCCGGCGGGGGGGGGGCGGGCGGCGGCGAGCGTCTGGCGAACGACCCTCGCTGCAGAGTTGCGCAGGAGGTGGGCGAGCCGGCGGCGGCTCAGCGGCCAGGTCTTGACGAAGGGCACCCCTCATTGCTTCTCGCAGGGCAAGTGCGCCCGTTGGGACAAGGACTTCCCTCAGGTCAAGTACTTACCTCAGGACAGGGACTTCCCTTGCTTCCCTCAGGACAAGTACTTCCCTCGGGACAAGTGCTTACCTCAGAACAAGGAATTCCCTCAGGACAAGGACTTCCCTCAGGACAAGTGCTCACCTCAGGACAAGGACTCCCCTCAGGACAACTTCCCTCAGGACAAGGACTCCCCTCAGGACAAGGACTCCCCTCAGGACAACTTCCCTCAGGACAAGGACTCCCCTCAGGACAAGGACTCCCCTCAGGACAACTTCCCTCAGGACAAGGACTCCCCTCAGGACAACTTCCCTCAGGACAAGGACCCCCCTCAGGACAAGGACTTCCCTCAGGACAAGCGCTTACCTCAGGACCAGTACTTCCCTCAGGGCAAGCACTTGGGCAAGTACCTCCCGCAGGACAAGTGCATCCCACAGGGCAAGTGCTTCCCTCACGACAAGGTAGTCTCCCAGGACAAAGACACCCCCCGGGGCAAGTGCATCCCCCTGGACCCGGGCTTCCCCCGGGGCACTCGGAAGGCCCCCAGGAGGTCCGGACCAGCGGCGAGAGTCCCCAGCCGTCGGCGGGCCCTCCCGCCCCGGCCGACGGCCGCCGCTGCCGGGAAGCCGGCGTGACGGGTCGCGGCGGCGGGCGCCCGCCGCCGCAGCAGTGCGCGGGGCTTGCGGCGCACGGCCGCTCGGCCCCGCCGAAAGCCGGCGGGTTCCGCCCCAGCCGCGGGGCGCCGAAGCCCCGGCGCCCGGCGGGCGCGGGCGCCAAGGGCGCCTTGCGGGCCGGCAAGCCAAGCCTGCCCCTTCCTCCTCCTCCTCCTCCTCCTGCTGCTGCTGCTGCTGCTGCTGTTGCCCACCGGTCGCAGCTGGTTCCCCAGCAGCAGGACATCCTGCACCGGCGGGGGCAGCTGGGCGCGGAAGCCGTGCAGGCCGCGCCGCTCGCGGCTGCGCCGGCGTGTCTCCCGCGGCTGGATCTCCCGGTCTCCGGCGTCCTGGCAGCCGCAACAACAGCAGCAGCAGCAGGAACAGCCGGCGCTGGGTGCACTGTTCTCGATGTCGCCGCAATCGGGGCTCGCTCGGCTGGCTTGCGGGCCGGCGGCCTTTGTGCGGTGGAAGGTTCCGGCGCTGGCGTTCGTTCCTCCGTCGATGCCGGCCTTCGCGCCGCCAGCAGCGGGCTTCACGCAGGCAGCGGCCTTCCCAGCGGTCTTCACACAGCCAACAGCAGCGGGTTTCATGGAGCCAACCGTCTCCCCACAGCTGGTAGCATCCTTCCCACAGCTAGCGGTCTTCACGGTCTAAACCCAACACGCGGGTTTCACACAGCTAGCAGTCGTCTCACCCAAGCTGGCCGCGCGACCGGCCTCTTTGTGACGTTCCGCGAGGTGGACGGGGCCTGGCGCGGCTCCCCCACGGCGCACACGGGCAGCGGCGCCACCGCCGCGCGCCGGCAGCTGTTTTTCAGGGCGCGAGACGCTTTGCATACCAGCGGCGGCGGCAGCAACAGCAACAGCAACAGCAACAGCAACAGCAACAGCAACAGCAACAGCAACAGCAACAGCAACAGCAACAGCAACAGCAACAGCAACAGCAACAGCAACAGCAACAGCAACAGCAACAGCAACAGCAACAGCAACAGCAACAGCAACAGCAACAGCAACAGCAACAGCAACAGCAACAGCAACAGCAACAGCAGCGGCAACAGCGGGGGGCGGCTGCCGTCGATCCCGAACCTGAAGCGGCCCCCGTGCGCCGCAGCCTCGTGAAGACAGAAGAACAGCTGCCTGCAACCAGACTCGCACCTCTGACGTGTCTTCAGACACTCAGGTTCCGCGCTGACGAAGGTCCCGCCCTGTGGGTCCGTGGCTTAGAGGACCGAAGCCCAGAGCAGATAGCCCAGTGCAGTGTCGTGCACGCCATCATCCCAAGCACTTTCTAGCAACTTTCCCCTTCATGCCAGGCGTTCTGTTTGCTTTGCCGCTCGAAGGCTTTTCCAAGTGTTCGACCTGCGCGGTAGCGTACTGTCTTGTTTCACTGTTCTCAACGCTTCAGGCTCTTTCTGATGAGTACCGCACTGGCGCCAGTCTTTACGTGACTCCAGAAGGGGCCACTTTTGGCGCGCTTTCGTCAGTGGCGCAACTGCGTGTCGGTAGCAATCGTTGGGCAGCCAGTGACAAGGTTTGTGTCAGGATAAGAACCAGAGTTGCAATCCCCGCTTTCTCGGTTCCACCGAGCCGCTCCCCGAGGAGTGGCAGTCGTAGGGGAGCCGAGTTGAATTGAGTCGACGGCAGGACTTTGCCTGGTACGGTGGTTGCTCCACGATTTCCGGCCTGGGATGAAAGCGCTTACGCGTCCACCATACGCATACGGGTCGACCACCGATGTTACTGTAAACAAACCAGCGTGCCCAAAGCAGGCGTTCGCCGTGAATGTTAAAGCATGGAATAACAAGGGATCGATTCTCTCGACTCTTTTTGTTGGTCTCTTAACCCGAGAAAGAGTAATCAAAACGAAGTTCTTAGCGGTTCTCTTTTGAGTTTCGTCTAAGGCCTCGTTCGCGCAGGATCAATAGGGACTGCCGGGGTCGTACGTACTCCTGGAGTATTTATTACTGGGATGCTTATCCATCCTGCGACCTGGCGCACTATTTACCCGTTTGTTTTCGTGCACCCCGGACTTCAGCAGCCATATACTAAGTCAACGCGGGGGTGAAAAAGTGCGAGAGTGGCCATTCCCGCATTGCGGGAGTGCCACTCCCGCATTGAGGGAGTGAGGCCGACTGCACAAACGACCGCAAAACCACTCCCGCAATCCGGAGTGGGAGTCCGGGGTGTCGGTGGTGAGACCGTCCAAGAAGTAGGGCACGATAGAGCTTGGGAGAGGGAAGCTCGTTCTTGGCAACAAGTTCAGCGCCCGAATCCAAAAAGCAATGTTTCTCGGCTAGAGGAAGCAAAAGTCGTAACAAGGTTGCTGTCGGTGAACCTGCAGCAGGATCAACAGCAGGGTCGGATCTCCGGTTGTCATCGGCGGCCGCCCACGGTGCGAAAAAGTGCGAGAGTGGCCGTCGTTCCCGCATTGCGGGAGTGCCACTCCCGCATTGAGGGAGTGAGGCTGACCGCACAAACGACCGCAAAACCACTCCCGCAATCCGGAGTCGGAGTCCGGGGTGTCGGTGGTGAGACCGTCCAAGAAGTAGGGCACGATAGAGCTTGGGAGAGGGAAGCTCGTTCTTGGCAACAAGTTCAGCGCCCGAATCCAAAAAAGTAATGTTTCTCGGCTAGAGGAAGCAAAAGTCGTAACAAGGTTGCTGTCGGTGAACCTGCAGCAGGATCAACAGCAGGGTCGGATCTCCGGTTGTCATCGGCGGCCGCCCACGGTGCGAAAAAGTGCGAGAGTGGCCGTCGTTCCCGCATTGCGGGAGTGCCACTCCCGCATTGAGGGAGTGAGGCCGACCGCACAAACGACCGCAAAACCACTCCCGCAACCACCGCAAAACCACTCCCGCAATCCGGAGTGGTGAGACCGTCCAAGAAGTAGGGCACGATAGAGCTTGGGAGAGGGAAGCTCGTTCTTGGCAACAAGTTCAGCGCCCGAATCCAAAAAAGTAATGTTTCTCGGCTAGAGGAAGCAAAAGTCGTAACAAGGTTGCTGTCGGTGAACCTGCAGCAGGATCAACAGCAGGGTCGGATCTCCGGTTGTCATCGGCGGCCGCCCACGGTGCGAAAAAGTGCGAGAGTGGCCGTCGTTCCCGCATTGCGGGAGTGCCACTCCCGCATTGAGGGAGTGAGGCTGACCGCACAAACGACCGCAAAACCACTCCCGCAATCCGGAGTCGGAGTCCGGGGTGTCGGTGGTGAGACCGTCCAAGAAGTAGGGCACGATAGAGCTTGGGAGAGGGAAGCTCGTTCTTGGCAACAAGTTCAGCGCCCGAATCCAAAAAAGTAATGTTTCTCGGCTAGAGGAAGCAAAAGTCGTAACAAGGTTGCTGTCGGTGAACCTGCAGCAGGATCAACAGCAGGGTCGGATCTCCGGTTGTCATCGGCGGCCGCCCACGGTGCGAAAAAGTGCGAGAGTGGCCGTCGTTCCCGCATTGCGGGAGTGCCACTCCCGCATTGAGGGAGTGAGGCTGACCGCACAAACGACCGCAAAACCACTCCCGCAATCCGGAGTGGGAGTCCGGGGTGTCGGTGGTGAGACCGTCCAAGAAGTAGGGCACGATAGAGCTTGGGAGAGGGAAGCTCGTTCTTGGCAACAAGTTCAGCGCCCGAATCCAAAAAATCAATGTTTCTCGGCTAGAGGAAGCAAAAGTCGTAACAAGGTTGCTGTCGGTGAACCTGCAGCAGGATCAACAGCAGGGTCGGATCTCCGGTTGTCATCGGCGGCCGCCCACGTTGCCCGGCTCCCAGTCCCAGGTTTTTGTTGGCCCCTTCCTCCGGTGCGTCTCCATCTCAAACAAAAACCGACCGCGAACTACAAGAAACAGTCTAAAAAGGTCAAACCAAAGCGGATACTTACAAACAAACGAAGGGGAAGCACACCGACCATGAGGCTATGACTGCCGCCGGGACGAAGGCACAAAAAAAATAGAAAATGGTGTGACGGACATTCTGTGGGCGGCATAGAGAGAGTACTACAACTCTATGGCACCAAAAAGTCCAGAAGATCCATGGTAGAGAAAGAAACCCCAAAAATACCGTCACTAAAAGGCATGAAAAGACGCTGAAAGTAAAGGATGTTGTCGACAACGAAAAGCAAAATAATAAACCAAAACTACGCAATTCTTTGATCCTGTCGTGTCGGGCGAGTTCAGGAGTGCCACCTTCTACAACAGCCTTCCAGGACGTCCAAAGCAGGGGTTGGATACGGACGAGGAAAAGGCCCGAATACACAAAATACTCGAGGGGCTGCCTTGTTGTTGTTGTTTGTTGAACGCTTACGCCCGCCACTGAACCCAGATTCACCTGTGTTTCGTGTGGGCTACACCACATTTACCTCCTTTGACCTTTTGCAGCTGGCAGCCTCCTCAAGTATTTCCTACAATGCAGGTGCTTATACAAAAATACTCGAGGGACTACCTTGTGCTCATTTCGAAGGAGGCTAGAGGGGGAGAAAACAATACAACTACAAAGTGGGTCTTTTTTGTTGAACGCTTACGCCCGCCACTGAACCCAGATTTACCTATGTTTCGTGTGGGCTACAGCACGTGTACCTCCTTTGATCTGTCGCAACTGGCAGTCTCCTCAAGCATTCCCTACAAAGCAGGTGCTTATACAAAAGAAAAAGCAAAAAGAGCAAAGGGGTAGGGAGCATGCAGCAACAGGCCAGCGTGGTGTGGGCCGCCGTGTGGCTTTGCACGGTCCGCGTGGCGGTCGGATCGTGCGACTTGTGCAACGAGCGCTGCGGCTTCTTGTTCGAAGGGTCGAGCGCGGACGCGCCGACGCTGATGATCGACGAGGAGTTTCTGGGCTTCGGCCTCGCGGAGAACTGCACCCACCTGGCTTCGGTGCACGCGAGGTACCCGGAGGCACGGTTTCAGATCAGCAAGGTCCAGGATCTGTTCCCGACTCTTGTGGGCGGGTATGACGGGACCTACTCCCTGCTCAGTGATATGCTTGCGGTGAAGGACCCGCACCTGGGGATTCTGAATCTCGACGGCCAGTGGTGTCCGTCGCTGGCGGCCCACTTGGAGCCGCTGTCCGAGGCTTTGCTCGAGAACGTAAAACCCAAATTCCAAGTCCGGGACAGCGCGGGGCGTACGGTGAGCCTCGTCCACCGCGCGAACCAGATCGTGACGTACTACCGGCGGGACCTCTTCGCTCTGCACGGCATCGAATACCGCACCGACTCCTGGGAGGCGTGGGAAGAGTCGGTCCTCGCCCTGCAGACCAAGGAGCGCGAGCGCCGGAACGACCCGACGTACAAAGCGATGATGTACACATACCACGGGTCGAACGGGCGGCTGGCCTACAACCTCGCCACCTTCCTTTCCGGCAGCGGCGCGGGGATGGTCGTTGAAGACGACGGCACCGTCAGCATCAACAACAAGGAAGCGATCGCCACACTCGACATGATGCGCCGATGGTGCGTCTTTTCCTTTCTTCGATCGGTCCTCTCCTCGAAATACCGTCACCAGAAGGCATGAAAAGACGCTGGAGGAAGAAGAAAAAATAAAAAGAAAAAGGCCGCACCTGGTCCAGGAACGTGACGGTCAACCACAGCTTGCAAAGCTTGAGTCGGAGGCAGCACAGTGCCACAACCCCGTCCGCTGTGCCCTGCGGCTGACCGTCTCGACGAGCTTGTGTTCAGCGCGAGCGCCAAGCCCCAAGGTGCGCCAAGCCTTGATGCTTCAGTTTGGGAAGTCGGTAGCCACTTGACCCGTAGGCCCGTGGCTCTGTAGTACCGCCGTTAAAGTTGAAAAGACGCTGAAAATAAAATAGTGTTGTCGACAACGAAAAGCAAAAGAATAAGCCAAAACTGCGCACTTCTTTTCAGTACTAACTTAGCCTAACAATCTTGCGGGTTGCCCTTCAATGTATTGCGCAGGCTAAAAAGACGCAGAAACCTTGCGTTTCAACTCCAGAAGGTATGCGATGCTTGGCGTAAGAATTGGTTGTGTTTGTAACCGGGCATGACTCGTTATCCCGAACGCAGGTCTCGACGATGCTCCACCCAGACGTGCACACCGTCACCGGCTCGGGCGACACGCGGACCGTCATGCGGGAAGACGAAGCCGCCGTGTGCTTTTTGTGGACGTCGTACTCCGACAACTTCCTGTCGTACAACCGCGACAACGGGTGGGACATCGCGGCCGCTCCGATCCCGGGCCCCACGGGTGCCGGCTGCTGCGGGTCGTGGTCGATGGGCGTACGACGTACATGCCTTACAAGGACGTGGCGCTCGAAATGCTGGCCAGCACCGCAGTGAAAAAAGAGCAGAATAAACAATACGGGGGGCCAGTTCCTCATAAGATTTCATACCCTACTTTCGAAGTTCTGCACTCGGTAGTCCCATTCTTTGTGTTTCTTTTCCAATTATCCTCAACATTTCCTAGAAGACTTGATGCTAGATCATTCCATGCATGAGAGGCTCTGAGGCTAAGACTTTGTTCCCAGTATACGAGGGCACGGGTGTATCAAGAATTGTTACCCCGAACGCAGGTTCTCGACGATGCTCCACCCAGACGTGCACACCGTCTCCGGCTCGGGCGACACGCGGACCGTCATGCGGGAAGACGAAGCCGCCGTGTGCTTTCTGTGGACGTCGTACTCCGACAACTTCCTGTCGTACAACCGCGACAACGGGTGGGACATCGCGGCCGCTCCGATCCCGGGCCCCACGGGTGCCGGCTGTTCCGGGTCGTGGTCTATGGGTGTGACGACGTACATGCCTTACAAGGACGTGGCGCTCGAAATGATCTCCAACACCGCGGCTTCCGCGCTTTACCGTACCCGGTGGAGGCCGGACCAGGAGCCGATGGACGTGAGGATGCGCCACAACGCGACGCTTTGGGCGGAGTACTGCGAAGTCAGCCCCATCCTCTGCGAGAGCATCGAGCTGTACCCCGAATTCTACGACAGGATCACCCACCGCCCGTCTTTGGGCTGCGGCGCAATGCTCGACGAGTGCATCCGGATCATGCGGGAAAACGTCGACAAGGTGATGACCGGCGAGTTCTCCTCGACCGAAGCCGTCGTGCAGATGGAGAAGGAGCTCAACGTCGTGCTCGGGACGTGGGATCCAAGCGTGCTGGCGAAGGACGAAACCGACCACTGGACCGCCACCCGCATCTCGCTCATCGTCCTCTCGGTCGCCTACTTCCTCGCTCTAGTCGCCCTGTTTCTGTTCATGCGAGGCCGCATCATGAAGCTCCGCAGAAGTAAGTCGTTCACGGTCCCGATTTCCGTGTTCCTCGGTCTCGCAGTGCTAGTGCTGTTCTCTGCGGTGCAAGCTGCACTCATCGGGCACTGGTACAGCACGCTGAAGACCGTCTCCCACGACCTCGGCGAAGAAGTCCGCAAGCAGTCGCTGCTGGTGGCCACGCGGCGCGTCCAGTCAGCCGTCGAGCAAGAGCTGCAGTTCCACTCGTCCACCTCGCTCGCGCAGATGAAGCGCAAGGTTGAGTCGTCGTTCGTTGCGAACATCCCCGGGATGAACATCGACAGCCGGTCCCTTGTCCTCCTCGTCGACCGCGACACGATGTCCATCCCCGTGTCAACCGACCCCGCCAGGCAAATCGACGGGGTTTCCCTCGCAAGCCCGCTGTCCGCCGACGTCAGCGCATGGGCCCGCGCCTTCCTAGATATCCTGGGCGGCGACCTGCGTAGCGGCGTTTACAACGAAGAGACCAGCTACACGACGACCGTCGCCGGTGATGTCGTCTTCGTGAACCTGGCAGGGGCGTATGCGAGCGACCAGAACCAGTATGTAGACCAGAACGTGACGGCCCGGAAGATGACGTACGTGATTGCGTACTTCGTGACCGAAGCGACGATCCTGCAGAAGGCGAACGACGCCCTTCGCGAAGCGATCGACCTCTCGCTGCTGCTGTCGTTCACGGTGCTGATCGTCGTCGTTTACCTCGCGACCTTCATCACGGTCCCCCTCACCACGCTGGCCTACAGCATGGAAGACGTGCGCCTGATGCGGATGGACGACATCCAGTCCGGGAGAAACAGCCTGCTCACCGAGCTTTCTTCCCTTCTCCTCGGCTTCCGCTCGATGTGCACGATGCTTGAGGAGTACAAGTCGTTCATGCCGAAGACGCTGTTCAACGACGACGACAGCACCTCCGAGGATTCCTCGCAGCCAGACAGTAATCCCGTGGGTTCGAGGATATCCGGGTCGAAAGTGGGGTCGAAGGGGTCGAGGGGGGGGTCGAGGGTGGGGTCGAAAATGGGGTCCACACAGGTCAGCTCTGCGCTGGCGCACCGGGCGATCCCGCTGCACGAGAACGGGTGGAAGACGAAGGGCGCCACAATCGTCGTGTTCCGGCTCCAGGAGCGCGCCGATCCTGACGGGGCCGGGCAGCTGGACGCGGAGCTCCTGCAGAAGTACGTGGGCGTCGTCGAGAAGGAGGCGAAGAGTCGCGGCGGGGTGCTGCACTCGTTCCACGCGCTGTCGCCGGTGGACCTCGCAGTCAGCTGGGGGCTTGTCGGGAACAGGACCGCGAATTCTATCATCAGCATGGAAAGGGCAGCGACAGCGCTGCTGAACGTCCAGGAAGCCATGCGCAAGGAACTCAACGAAGACGTCCACGCCATCGCGATCTCGGGGCGCATGAAGGCGGGCAACTGCGGCTCTCGGGAGACCCGTGGATTCGGCATCCACGGCGCCTGCGTTGAACGAATCCCCCACGCGCTCCGCGGCTGCGCCGCGCTGAGCGAGCTCCTGCAGCAGCCGTCGTTCAACCTCGTGAACTCCGATTTTGCGCGGGTCCCGGGCGTCGCCCTGCAGAAAAGGGACGTGTCCTTCATCAGGGGCTGCCCTGCGCTCATGGGGTCGATCTCCGTGTGCGAGGTCGGCGAGATGAAGGAGTGGATGTACGAGCTCGAAGACCTCGAGAGCAAAGCCTCGCCAGACACTGCGTTCGACACGCTCCTGCAGGCGATCTGCTCCCACCAGACGGTGTCGGCGGCTGATGTGGGGAAGGCGCACTCGAGCCTGCTGCAGGAGGCCAAAGACGAAGACCGGGCCCTCCTCCCCGTCTTGGAGACGATCCAAGTCCTCTTCAACGTGTCGGCAGACTGCCCGTCCTACTGCACCAGCCTCGTGGCGGAATCCTTGTGGTTCCGCAAGCTTCTCCGGAAGGAGAGCCTGGCAAAGCTCTCCAGATCCGACAACACCGAAACGACGTGTGCTAGCAGCAAACCTAAGTGTCCCGCCTAAACAGTACGGTTTCCTCCCCCCCGCATTTCTTTCTTGAAAGTATGCCAATACTGCAGGGAATAGTTGACTAGACCTCTTGATTTTGTGCTGACCACGAATTGGGGAGTCGGGAGAACCTACAAAGCCAAAAGCAGGACCGACCCCCCCGTTCGTGAGAAAAAGCGAAGAATAAAAACACCTTCTTTTTTCCATCTATCTTTGTCAAGAGCTGCAACTCACCTATTCTAGCAGTGCACACCGGCGAGGTCCAGCCTCACCGTACAGAAAATGAGACGCGCGTCACCGCAAACCGTGGCGTTTTCACTTGCGTCCTCGATCCAAAAACCGATCAGACACTGCGTTCAACGAAAACCGAAGCAACCTTCTCTTCCCATCATCATCGTCCATCAGTAGTTTTGTAGCAGCCGCTGTTGTGCGAGTGACGAGCCCATATTTCTAAACTATACACGGCGAGGTCTAGCCTCAGAAGCTGGAGTTAAAGAGGGAGTGCCCGAGTCACCCCCGAAAAGCGGTGTGGCACCCACTTTCTTAACTCCAGCTTGAACTCCAGCTTCTGAGGCTGGGCTCCACCTAGAATACGGGTGCAGAATGGGGTCCGCCAGCTTGAAAGGAAATGCTCGACGATGCTGCCCGACAAAGAGCAGAAGGGATCCCAAGTGCTGTAACTACCGAACCACGTGTTGAACGGACGTGAGGTCATGCGGGTCTACCCCTACACGACAAATCACACAAACACAAGGCGGGGCCTTTTAAGCGCCAGCTTGAAAGGAAATGCTCGACGATGCTGCCCGACAAAGAACAGAAGGGATCCCAAGTGCTGTAACTACCGAACCACGTGTTGAACGGACGTGAGGTCATGCGGGTCTACCCCTACACGACAAATCACACAAACCCAAGGCGGGGCCGTTTCAGTGCCAGCTTGAAAGGAAATGCTCGACGATGCTGCCCGACAAAGAACAGAAGGGATCCCAAGTGCTGTAACTACCGAACCAGGACGTGAGGTCATGCGGGTCTACCCCTACACGACAAATCACACAAACACAACAGGTCAAAGTCCTGAGTGAGAAAACAACGCACGGTGGTTAAGCGAAGAACAAATCAGATTGTGTTTGTATTGTATTTGCCCCTTACCTAGCCCCCCCGTGCATAAGATGGATAGCCAAACCCCCTTGATTAAGATGGATAACGGGCGAGAATGCCAATCCATCTCAAACACGGGAGTGAGGTACCCCTGTGTAAAGTGACTACACGGTAGTCTACAGTGCCCCCGTGTTTAAGATGGATACCCCCCTTGATTAAGATGGATACCGCCAAAACCCGAGTTTTTTATCCATCTTATGCACGGGGGGGGGGCTAGGTACCTCTATATTTCCTCCCTTCCATTCGGAGTCGAAGCAGCTACGTCGAGTATTTTGGAAGTGAGGAGACCGGAAACTCCTTGAGAGATGCTTCCTGCACTCTCTCTTTCTCTCTCTTTCTCTCTCTTTCTCTCTCTTTCTCTCTCTTTCTCTCTCTTTCTCTCTCTTTCTCTCTCTTTCTCTCCCGTTTTCGTCTTCTTGTTGCGTTATTGGGTCTCCCGTCTTCACATCTCTTCATTTTTCTTTTACATAAGCGCCAGCATTGGAAGGAAATGCTCGACGATGCCAGACAAAAAACCGAAGGGGTCCCAAGTGCTGTAACTACCGAACCACGTGGCTTCTCCGCTATGCCGGCAAGTGCCCGCCAAAGTCGAACTGACACGTTCCCTGGGGAAGTTTTAAATATTCCATCCACTAACTAGATGCCCACTAAGTAAAGGACCGCCCATTATACTGCGTGTTTCCTCCCTTCCTCCCTTCCATTCGGAGTCAAAGCAGCTACGTCGAGTATTTCTGGGGGAAGGCTGGCGAGGGTTTCTCGTTTTCGGCTCCCGTGAAGATCTGCGCGTGTGTACCAACGAAACCGAAATACAGCAATCAAAGGCGAAGCGGCAAGCGCACATAGCTAGGTCGCCGCTCAACCAAGCTTTCAGAAAACGAATCCAGCCAGCTCCGCGTCATGGCCTCAGGAGCGGTATTCACCGGTCATCCATCAACTGGCATCAAGCGAACTAAAAGAGTAACCGAGGTTGGAAGAATTGGCATTCAAAGAGTCTCGTATCCCGGAGCGTTAGAAGGCTCGGCTGGTGAGCATTGCGTCCCGTGACCGAGTGGGGATGCTAACTTTAATTCCGACAATCTCGGTCAGGCCACAATAAGAACAATCGTGCAAATACTCGAGGGACCGCCTTGTGCTCGTTTCGAAGGAGCCCAGAGGGGGAGAACACAACAAAGTGGGTCTTTTTTTTTTTCAGCCACATGCAATGTGTGAGGAATCTGAACCGCCCAAGTAGGACCTTCTGATCATGATCATTTGCCAAAATTTGCCACCTGAAACCACGTCCAGGATTTGGGCTCAGGGTTGTGCGGTCAACGAAAACTCTAGTTTCCCTTTCTACTTTCTCCTACTCTCGCGGTGTACGGTTTTTGTTGAACGCTTACGCCCACCACGAAACCCGGATTCACCTGTGTTTCGTGTGGGCCACAGCACATTCACCTCCTTCAATCTTTCGCAGGCAGTCTCCTCAAGCATTTCCTACAAAGCAGGTTGTGCCGCCGCACACGCGAAGCTTTGCTCGCGTGTGGCAGGCTTTCCCCTGTACTCGAGAAAAGAGGAAAAAGCGAATAATAAGGCTAATAAGGGTAGGCGGTTTTTTTTTTTTTGGCCCATGTCCGCGCGCGCGTAAATTTTTGGAAACCCCCGGAAAAAAAAAACTTTTGCCAAAAAAAAACTTTTGGGATCTGTGCATTGGAACCGGTCGTGAGAGCGACTGCAGGCGGAGTCACGAGCGTGTCCGGCTCGGGAAAGTCGAAAACCTGTTCATCACACCGATACTTCACGGCGATGCGAATCGCGTAGACGTTGTTTACCTCAGTGTGTATGGACTTTGAAGCCGACTATGACTGGTGCTGGGTTGGTGCGCTGGGCAAGCAATATCGTGCTACTTTGACGTTGGTGTCAATCTAAACAGCAAGATTCGCGTAGCTTTAGCCAGCTCCTGCTGGACGCAGTCGAAGCACGCGGGATACAAGCACAGCCTCAGCCTCGAAAATGTGCGCGGTTTTACCGGCAAGGCATGTCGGGAGGGTTTGCCGCTGTGGTGCGATTATCACACAGAACCAGTCCGGGGCAGTGCACGCGTCTATGCGTTCCGACGCCTGAAGCAGCTACTAGTAGGGACGTATCTGAGACTCGACTGAGGAGGCATTAAAAGGACGCGGGGCAAGCGATGCGTTCACGGTGCTTGCGACCGGCGGCAATGCCTTGTGGTGCGGTGTATATTTGCGAAGAAAACGGCACTCGTCACCTGACAGTCTAGACCGCACACCCCTGAGCATAACTGCCTTCGTTGCACACGGCGTCTAACCAATTGCCGTGTGCTAGAAGCACCTGCCCTCCGTGCGGATGTCGAGACATCACTGGTCTCTTTCGATGTGGGTGAGGTACATCTTGTGAGTCCGGCCGTTTGCTACGCATGAGAAGGTGGCCACTGGCTACAGCTTGCTGACAGGAGGGTCGGCAGAGTACCGACAAACTCCGTTTACACCAAACAGTTCATCTTTGTGAACTCGAGTAACATCGACAAAGCCACTACACCCGAAACGACGGGGTCGACGTCCGCCTTTTGGGGTTTCAACAGCAGACCACCGCAGAAGCCGCGAGAGCAACCATCCTTGCACAAGGTGGAGGAAAGCAGAAGTTGAAGTTCACCATACTATCTGCGGGTAGCTGGCGCTTATTCTCGCCGATGGAAATGCCACCGACCAGCCGTCAGTAGGCTCTCGCACGGTGGTTCGGTAGGACCGTGACATCGCAATGGGGCATGTCAGGAGATACAAGATTGACGGACACCCGCACAATCGACAGTCCTCTGGGTCACTGCTTTGTCGTACCAGCGAACCGCGATCTCGAGTTCAAACCCGAGTGTTTTTTCTCCTTCGCATTCGACTATGGAAGCTTTTGTCGAAACGCACCCCGCGCAACGTTCAGGACTACTGAACTCTAGACTGCCACCGCAACCCCTCGGACACATCAAGTTCATCATCACACTCATCTTTGAGCACATCGTCCAGAAATTCCACCAAGAACGGGCACAAAAGTGCCAACAGCGGACCGGCCAGTAGTATAGCCGGCACATATGGTGTGACATCCAGTAGCAGAAAGTCTTGTGGCAAAAGTTTTTTTTTTCTGAAAAGTTTTTTTTTTGCGCGCGCGCGCGTAAATTTCTGTGGGCCGACGGACATGGGCCAAAAAAAAAAAAAAAAACCGCCTACCCTAACGAGAAAATGAAAAGAGAAAAGGCGAACAAAGGACGATGGTGTGGCCTGGCTACTAGAAACAACAAGGCGTCTCATAGCTCACGGGAGAATCTCCGACGCTTAGCGAAGGATTCAACTGTGCCTGCACGACGCCTGCCAGTGTGATGGGCCTTTCTTCTGAGGGGCACACGCACTCACAAAGTGACTCATATGCACGGCTCCTGACGAAAAAACAGGAAACCACCAACAGCAAAAAAAAAAAAAAAGAAACGATAATGGTCTGCCACAAAAGGGGTGGAATCACTTCGGAATCACTTCGGAAATGGGGTAATACGTGCAGGGGGTCCGGGGTGCACGTCCCAGCCCACCGAAAAACGACTATTCTGCACCCCTTGTGTTTTGGAGAGTGGAATCACTTCGGAATCACTTCGGAAATGGGCCCTGTGTGGCAGACCAGATAAGAAGTACAAAAAGAAGAAAAGAAGAAAGAAAGAATAAAAAAAATACGACCAGCCACCACCGCCCCCCCCGAAAAAGGCTCCAGCCCCCCCAGAAATAATAATAATCGCCGCCCATCAGCCACTGCCCCGGCTGAAGCGAAAAGACCCCCCCTGCTCCATACTCCTGGGGGAAAAGTTCTGCCCCAAAAAAGCCCGCCTTCGGGACCCCAGCCTGAGCAAGAGCGCCCAAAACACCCAGGTGCAGCAGCAACCTCACCCGAGGCACTCTCCCAGACCGGTCGCAAGCCGGTCGCTTGTGGAGGGTGTCTCCCCGAGTGAGTTGAGCGGCGTGATCGTACCCTTGCCACAGTCTGCCGGTTCAACCGGACTCGCCCAGACTGGACGATCACCAGGTACCCCAACGACCGTAGAAAAACGGAATTGGGGACCGCCAAGCCGCGCCACAGCGAGCGCAGGGGTTCCGACGCAAGATCCGGCTAGCCACCGGGCACCCCTGCGGCAGACAGCGCAAGGACTGGCCAAGTCCCGCGTGGAGGGTGGCCCCTCCATCGCGCCGCGTACACGGTGAGAACCGTGGGTAGCACCCTCTGCATCTCTCGAATCTCTGAGTTAGGTGGTTTTAGTGGGTAAGTCCCGACGGAAAAACGGACAGTCCCACACATGACTTGTTGGTGTATTCTGCCAAGACACGAAACTGGGCTTCCCCCCCTTCACCCCCATTAGCTCCATTCTTCCATTTCAAGCTCTCACCTTTCCGCACTTTTCCGCCCTTCCCCTCCAACCACCCTCACCTCCGCCTGACTGCCTACTTGGTTCATCAGTTGGAAACATTTCCGTACACTCTGAAAGACGCGTTCACAGGAGGCTGTCTCAACCGTACCGCCCCCCCCCTGAACACGAAACTAAGATTTTCCCCCCAGGCATCTTGTTAAGAACCATCCATCCATCCATCAGCCGGCTGAACCCCCCCGCATTCACGGGTACCATGCTGAGCGCACGGCCACCGTTCCAAGCACGTTTTCGCCTCCCCCCCCCCCCCCCCCCCTCCGCACTGTCCAGCCCGGTGTGCTCCAGCACCGGGTGGGGGAGTTAGACTGTGCGGTCCATTTTTCGGGTGTGACACACCCGCAAATTCAGTATGCAATCCGGTGTGACACCCGGACACGCAGTGTGAATCCAGTCTTTGCCGGATGTCCACTGGATTTCATACCGGATTTGCCCCTGTCACACCGGATTCGCACTGGACTTGCGGCAACTGACTGAGCGATGGTCGCCGGAAAGACAAGAAATGAAAAGAAACGCTGCAAAACTCGAAGCAGTCTTTTCTAGGGCCGCTTTCCAGCGGGCCACATGTTCCGCTGTGCGTGATCCATAGTTGCCTTTCCCCTTTGTTTATCTTTGCACCGCCGCAGTCACAAGGACGCCTCAACGATGAATGCTGTGGTCACTGACAGCCTGTGCACGTACTTAGCACGTGGGGCCTTGCTCGCAATGTTTTCCCTGGGGCTTGAGCCTCAACGTATTTAGGTGAAGCACAGGACGCACTGTAATCCAGGGTGGAGCTTGGTTAAAAAATTGGGTCAGTTTGACCCGATTTTGCTAAGGCCCACGTAAGAAATTGGGTGAGGCGCGGAAGGAAGTAGACACTAGGCGGTAGCCATACTCTGCTGTCTCGGGAACTTCGAATGTCCGTTCTCGTCTTCTTGTGTGCGTACGGAGCAGAGCCATGGTGCAGTGTAGTGGCATGCGAAATGTGATGTAGCTTCATAGCAGCTCGAAAAAGGCGTTGCCAAGACGGATATAGCGAAACCTGCTGTGCCGTAGCGCCGCCAGAAAGATGACGAATGCGGGAAGGCTCCGTAGGCAGTACAATGAACCCAACCTTGGTTGGAGTGCTTCACCCGGCGAGTTACGAGGGGACCACGTCATGCTACATGAACCATGGATTAGCATGCACTGTGAACGTGTAGCAGTGTGAACTTGGAATGCAGGTACCGCAAGGGGTAGGCTTGCATCGTTCAGCAGCGGTTGCCGCAGTCCAGGAGTTACGGCCTCTTTCACGTTCCGTTGCCTTTGTTGTTTGTTGTGCGTGAACGTCGGACGGCGATGGGAACGAGACCCCGGTCAACGATGGAGCGCCGCTAGGCATCTGCCCCGCTCAAGCCCCGCTCTATCGGTCGTAGAGATACGATCGAGGACTGCTCCTTTCTTTGAAAGCTGAAGAATGAATATAATGATCATGCATCAATCTAGACCACTCCATCACCTTCTTGCCGCGGCGAAGTGCTGCACCCTTTGCCATACATATAACCCCCGACAAATCTGTCGGGGAAAATCGGGGGAAATCGGGGGCTAAAAACCTCCCCCGATTTTAAAAATCGGGGGAGTTTCACTGTAATGCACCGGCTGGGAAAAAGTATTTTATTTCTGGACGGCACTTTTCATACTGGCCTCGCAAGCAAAAATCCGTTCTATAAAAAAGCCTTTATTTCCTGCCAGGACTATAAATTTTTTTATTCCTAGGATGGTGTGATCCACCCTGGAGTTTTTCCGGGTTTGTGCCGGGTTTGTGCCGGGTTTGTACCGGGGGGGGGGTCCGGGTTTTTTATTTTTGTCTCCCCAGCACCCGCTAGCAACCTTGGTCGTGGAGATTTCAGGCTTCGCGGTGGATTTTGCCACGTTTCATGATCGTCTGGTGCTCGTGGGGGTTTGTCCCGCTCTTTGCGGTCCCTCGCCCTTCTGTCATGTTCAGCCTACGGGCTTCGGTATCGTGAATATTTTGTCGGTTTGAGGCCCCTTCCGTAGCTTGGAAAACGGAAAGAGGAGCAGCATCTCCATCGGATCAGAACGAGGGACAGAAGTTCCCACGCTCAACCCGCTCGGCTGTGCCAGCGGAACAGAAGTCGGCAACAAGCGGTTCGGACGGGCGGGTTCCCCGCCCATCAAGTACAACCGGTTTTCCCTCGCCTAGGTGCTGTCGGATGGCTTAAGATGGCCTGAGCAGACTGCTACCTTTGGGTCCGCATCCTTTCAAACTGTGGCTGACCAAGCCGCTGTTTGAGCTCTGCAGGGGTTTCGATGCACTCCAAAATGCGGGTACCAACAACCCCGGCAGCTGGGAGGAATGGCTACTGAGCATGGGTGCGTGGCGTTCGTGGACGCGCAACTGCGTGCAAACAAGCGTCACGCAATTACCAGAGACAGGTCACCACTCGTTCTGCAGTGGAGTTAGCATTAGCTCAATGTGTCGGGAGCAGTAGTTGTCGACTGAAAAGTAAGCACGTACCGCGGATGCAGAACATCGATGCAGACGATGAGTGCCGCAAATGCAGGGAATTCGAGGCCGTTCTACGAGCAGGCAAGATGGCAAGCGAGAGAGCGTGCCGTACCTCAGGCAGGTCGCTCGAAAACGGGAACCCGAAATGGAAGATTCACCCCCAGGAACAATACCCAGCGGACTGGAAGCGCAGGCAGGCCCGGATGGAAGCATGGGGTGAAGCAGAAGAGACAGAGGAGCGGAGAAACGGGGCCGCACCAGTGGCAGACCCGGACGTTGGGGTTCAACAATTGAAGAACCACCGACTCGGGCATACCGGCCGAGAACAGCCAATCATGGAACCCAGGGCACAAGGGAGGCTACGGCGCGGTGGTGAAGTAACGCTCGCTCGCTAGCATCCGGCAAGAGCCAGCATGACACACGAATTTGGAAATGATGCTTCATTTGGAAACAGCGAGGGCAGAGGGTTAATCTGCTTGTACTAGGCTCCTCGGTTCCCGTAGTATCAGGAGAGTTTGAGAGGCAATTGCTGGCTGGTGGTCGGTTGTAGTCCGTTGCGTCAAGCACAACCGGGCTTGCCCTCTGGAGGCTTTGGAAAATAGTGGTTCCTGTCTGTATTCAGCGCTGCAATGGCAAAGCATTCCGGGTACTTACATATTAATTGGTGTTGGTTTTACTCGACAGGACCCTGGTGCAGTCGGTTTAGCTTGATTGCAGCGATCACCTGCCATAACCTGAAGGGGTGGTGCAAAATAAAAAATCGGACCCCCCTTGAGTTTTTCCGGGTTTGTGCCGGGTTTGTGCCGGGTTTGCACCGGGCATATGGATCACACCATAGGAATAAAAAACTTTATTTCCTGGACATTCTAATGCACTAAACTGGCAAAGGTGATCCACCCAGTGCACCCATCATGGTACTGGACCCCTACAAAAACACGTTGTGAGGCCGTTGCGCTACTTGAAATTCGTCGGAAACACCTCAATGGCTCGCATTTGCTGTAAAACTCCTCAAAAACGTCGACAAAAATCAAACATATTACCAGGTTGCAGAGACTATCAAACCGGCCTCATTGCTAAGTCACCACCGCCACCCATACCGACAGTTGCTGCTCTGGTCGCATCTGCTGCAACTCAGACAGTAGCCGTGCCGGCAGCACCCTGCGCAACCCAACCATTTGCTGCACCGGTCACATTCTCTGCACTCAGACAGTTGCTTTGCCGGTTACACCTGGTGCACCACACAGATGCTGCACTGGTTGCATCCTCTGCAACTCAGGAGTTACTGTGTAGGTTGTACCCTGTGCACCACAGACATTTGCTGCACCAGTCGCCTACCATGCAGCTCAGGCAGCTGCTACACACCAGTCACGCACCACGCTACGTCAACATCAAGATGGAGTAGAAAATTACCCATTCTGCACATTAGCTTGTGAATCTGACCCCTCTACTAGATTATACCTTGGAAGTTTGTGCTCAGAAGTGCAAAAGGTCTAATTTTCCTCTCACTTCGGCTCACGGTGTGTTTTTGCCTCGTCCCTCGGCTGCGCCTCGGGGCTCGGCGCCGTCCAGAAATAAAATTACGTATTAGGGTAGGCGGTTTTTTTTTTTTGGCCCATGTCCGCGCGCGCGTAAATTTTTGGAACCCCCCGGAAAAAAAAAACTTTTGCAAAAAAAAAACTTTTGGGATCTGTGCATTGGAACCGGTCGTGAGAGCGACTGCAGGCGTAGTCACGAGCGTGTCCGGCTCGGGAAAAGTCGAAAACCTGTTCATCACACCGATACTTCACGGCGATGCAAATCGCGTAGACGTTGTTTACCTCAGTGTGTATTGACTTTGAAGCCGACTATGCCCGGTGCTGGGTTGGTGCGCTGGGCAAGCAATATCGTGATACTTTGACGTTGGTGCCAATCTAAACAGCAAGATTTGCGTAGCTTTAGCCAGCTCCTGCTGGACGCAGTCGAAGCACGCGGGATACAAGCACAGCCTCAGCCTCGAAACCGTGCGCGGTTTTACCGGCAAGGCATGTCGGGGGGTTTTTTTGCCGCTGTGGTGCGATTATCACACAGAACCAGTCCGCGGGCAGTGCACGCGTCTATGCCTTCCGACGCCTGGAGCAGCTACTAGTAGGGACGTATCTGAGACTCGACTGAGGAGGCATTAAAAGGACGCAGGGCAAGCGATGCGTTCGCGGTGCTTGCGACATAGTGCTTTGCACTTGACCGGCGGCAATGCTTGTGCCGAGGTATATTTGCGAAGAAAACGGCACTCGGACCGTGACATCGCAATGGGGCATGTCAGAAGAGAGATACAAGATTGACGGACACCCGCACAATCGACAGTCCTCTGGTTCACTGCTTTATCGTTCGCGGCGTACCCGGCGAACCGCGATCTCGAGTTTAAACCCGAGTGTTTTTTCTCCTGTGGCATCGTCTATCCTCTGCAGCCTTCGACTATGGAACTGTTGAACTCTAGACTGCCACCGCAACCCCTCGGACACATCAAGCTCACCACATTCATCTTTGAGCTCATCGTCCAGGAATTCCACCAACAACGGGCACAAAAGTGCCAACAGCGGACCGGCCAGTAGTATAGCCGGTACATACGGTGTGAAGCGGTAGGTAGAGCCGGTACATACGGTGTGAAGCGGTAGGTAGAGCCGGTACATACGGTGTGAAGCGGTAGGTAGAGCCGGTACATACGGTGTGAAGCGGTAGGTAGAGCCGGTACATACGGTGTGAAGCGGTTGGTAGAGCCGGTACATACGGTGTGCAGCGGTAGGTAGAGCCGGTACATTCATACGGTGTGAAGCGGTAGGTAGAGCCGGTACATACGGTGTGAAGCGGTGTGTAGCCGGCATACGGTGTGAAGCGGTGTGTAGCCGGTACATACGGTGTGAAGCGGTGTGTAGCCGGTACATACGGTATGAAGCGGTGTGTAGCCGGTACATACGGTATGAAGCGGTGTGTAGCCGGTACATAGGTATGAAGCGGTGTGTAGCCGGTACATACGGTGTGACATCCAGTAGCAGAAAGTCTTGTGGCAAAAGTTTTTTTTTTCTGAAAAGTTTTTTTTTGCGCGCGCGCGCGTAAATTTCTGTGGGCCGACGGACATGGGCCAAAAAAAAAAAACCGCCTACCCTTACTAGGTAAAAAAGCCTTTTACAGGCCCTCGGAAGGGTTTATTGTCCCTCGGAAGTTTTTTTTGCCCTCGGGCAAAAAAAACTTCCTCGGGACAATAAACCCTTCCTCGGGACTAAAAGGCTTTTTTTAGTCCTAGTAATGAATAGTTATTTTGGCCCATTGGCATGATTTCAGCAGGAAGGGGAGCGAAAAAAAAAAAAAAAAAAAAAAAAGCAATAAACGACATACACCACGCAACAAGCAACAAACAGCGAACGGTGAACAACAACAGCAACATCGACAACAGCAACAACAACAGCATCGCCATCATCAGCAACCGCAACCGAAACGTAGAAGAGACAATTGCTGTAGTGCGACGCGTGCAGTGCTGTGGCGGCGCCGGGAGTTGGCGGTGCCGGAGCCGTTGTTGTGTCTGCGAGGGGCGACAACGGACATGAACCTTGCAGACGATGAACAAGACGACGAAGAGGAGCCGGAAGAGAACGAGTGCAGGATCTGCAAGGACATCGCAGAACCGCTGGTGAAGCCCTGCGCGTGTAAAGGTTCGATCGGGTTCGTGCACGAAGCGTGCCTCGCGAAGTGGATGAAGCGCTCGGCCTCTGGCACGGCCGCCATCCGGTGCGAAGTGTGCGATGCGCCTATCCGAGTCCACGTGTCCGGATTCGACTTCTTTTCGTTCCCATTCACGCCGTCGACACACGAGTTCTCGGATGCCCTACTCATCAGCGTCCTGGTCATCGCTCTGTCCACTTCCACCTTCGTCTTCTTCCTATCCGCCATCAGCGAGTTCTTCGACGTCGATCTGTGGAACGTGACCATCCGCTGGATCTTAACTCCGGCCATGATGGTCCTGAAGATGCGGTACATCTACATCTGGGTGCGCCATTACTCTTTGCTTCATCAAGCAGGAACCACCGTTGTCGTATCAGCTGTAGAATTCGGACAGGGAGTTCTCGCCCGATGGGCACCGTGTCATCTGCTAGCTCACGAAACCCCGAGAATGACAGATCATGCCGCCGTTGCAGTTCTTTTGTAATTCTACCAACAATCTCTGCCCTGCGAGCGCATTGTGAAAGCTAAAAAGACGTAGGCAATTGGTGTGGTCGGTATAGCCAGGGGGAACTACGGGGAACTACGGGGAACTGACCTTGGGGTGTCTTTTTTTTTAGAGTTAAAGTTTTTGTAGTGGATTTTTCAAACGCCACGCACTGGCGCCAAACCGGGAGCTTTGGAGTGAGCAAAACGGTTCCTCTTGCTTGGAGTTTCCACAGAAGGGCCAAGCCCTTTGAAAAATGGAGCCTTCGGGGTGTCGGGGGTGGTGCTTTCGTGGCGCCGTGGCATGAAGGATTCGCTGGAAAGTATCGTAGGACTCGCAGAAGTCGGTTGGCTCACGCTTGCAGGAACCTAAGTAAAGCTCGCTACCGGGCCCCCTTCAACGTTCCCCAGAGGACTGAAGGAAAAGCTCAGTTGCTACCATTGCGTGCTTGTACTGGTCCTTGAAAATAATCGCGTTATCGTGACGGGTGGCAGAGGCCTGATCGAGATCTGCAGGATATCTTGGACAGCCCACAGATAAAATTGGCACCACGCAATCAAGAGTCCGGTGATAGACGAAAGGATGTGCTTGAGTCCAACTTGTGTCTGCGCTGATAAGAAGTTACTTCTTGATAAAATGCATGCCCTCACCCGAAGCATGCCATTCAAGGTTATTGTTGTTGTGGCAAACTGCTCTACGATCTCTGGAACAGAAGGATGCAGAGCCCGAAGAGCCCAAGGCTTTGCCGTGTCCGAAGTCACCCTCTCGCCAGCGAAAGAAGCAAACAAGCCAGAGCCTCTCCTTGCGCGCCATTCCGACACTCCAATCCCTCTTGGGTTTGGGCAAGAAGGTGATCCGCAATCACGTTCAGAAGCCCAGGTGGCGTTTGCATCAGCTCCTCTACTCTGGGAGAAACCGGAAGCTCTCCGGCGATGGTACCTGCCTTCCAACTCGTCGGAAAGGCCAGTCGACGGCTGTATGCAAGCGGGCGGAGGTCCTGGGACTGCGAAGGCGTGACTACCCACAAGAAGGACTCGCTGTCTCTCTGTTCTGCCCCTGCCGCCATAGCCGTCTTATCCTCGGCCAAGCACCAGTTTCTCCTCCTGCAACGCAACCTTGCCTTCAGCATGGCCATTATGACTGTCATTCTGGTTATCAACCTTACTCCTCGCTCGGGTTGCCGTCTTCGACCGCGACCACCTCTGATATTTTGGGTTAGAATGCAAATATTCTGTGGCGATTTGCGGTGTCGCGGTTATCTATTTGTGCGTGATGTGTTTAGCTCGACTTGATCGTCGCGCTCAGGCGCGCGTTTGGCGCCTCGCTTCTTCTTCGATTGCTCGTCCAGGTTTATCGGTTGCTGCACCGGCGCTTTCATACGCCGCACTTCACTTTCTGGTGCTCGTGGCTCACTCCACTTTTCGTGTTCCGTAGCTTGAACACCGCCCATCTCGCCGCACGCTCCGCCCTTCCACCTCCGTACGTCGGGAAAAGATCCATCCCCCACGCCTCGCCGCTGAACTCGTGCCGTCGTCAGCTGTGTCTCGAGCACTTCCATCGTCTCCGTACCACCACGGAAGATCGGCCTCATCTCGTACCCCGTGAGGCACGGCGGGGCTCCCACCGTGCTCAGCGACCTATCTTCTCCAGTTTCCTGTCTGGCAGAAGCGGCGATTTCGCTCCAGCGCATCCCCGACGGTTTTTAAAAGTTTTGCGAGTACCCTCGCACACATGCTCAACGGTGTCCCGTCCGTCGTCGCTACGACACTGCCCGGAAGATCCAGTTTGGTGCACACTTCAAAGTCGACGGCGAGCTCCACCATCGAGACGTCACCCGCCACCGACCAGCACATCCCATCCAGCCAATACTGCAGCGCCCGGAACCACCTCTCTCCTCCGACCGCCACGAAGGTCTCCGGTCCCGTGATCGCTTCGAAACCCGGCTGGCGCGGGACCTCTGATAGAACATTTCCCGCTCTCCTTACCGCAGCTGATCCTGTCACTCTGTCAAACCGTGACTCCCAGTCTGGCCTTCCTTCTCATCCTATTCCTTCCTCTTCGGGGCACGCATAGCACATGGCGCTCTGCGCAAGTTGGGGCCGTAATGCTGCACCTTTGTAGCTCTCCGCCCCACCTTCGCCAGGGCCGACTGCAGAAAGTGGTCGCCACAAAGTCACCGATTTTGGCCTGGACCAGGTGGCTTGTCTCCTGGGGTCTTTGATCTTGATACGCTCGAATAACCCGAAACTGTCCATATTTTGTGACGAAAAGTGCAAAGTAGCTTAGAAACGCTCTCCAGGACCCAAGGCTGCATCCCTGAAGCACTCAGCAAAAAAACAAAGGCAAGACGGCGGAAGCTGGCCGCCCGCTAGTTTTTCTCGTAGCTAGCCATCGTGATATCCTTCACCGTATCTTGCGCGGCAAGCACTTCGGACCCAAGCGGTACTGCGCAGATTGTACTATCGTATTGATGTTCGAGGACAAACAAACATCAGGATCGTTTGATGTTTCTTTATGGCCGGGTGCGGTCCGTGCTGTGTTTTCAGAGTGTAAGCTCACATTTTATGTCTTCAGATCGTGGCTATTCGCGTCGCTCATTCACCCGCCTCGTCTGGTATCTCATACACTCCGCCGAACGTGTGATCGAGGACTTCGTCCAGTGCCATCTCTTTGGCTGTCAAGACGGCACCCCCGCCATCCCGGGACCATACCCCCATGCCCCGCCCTTGACGATGGCCTGGCTGATGAACCGGCATAAGGCCTAGCACAAAGCCAATCCAAGGGACCAATCGCGACTCTCCGCGGAGGGTGATCGAGTTGTGGAGATCGAGTTGTGGATGCCGCGCAGTATCGCGTATTGCGAAATGACGCAGATCTGCTGGAAACATGGGAGGGCAATTTTTGGGTGCTACCTGACTGTTGTCCGTCGCACGGTTGTCTCTGTCTGGCAAATAATTGGGGGGGTCAAATAAAAAAAAAAACTTTTTGGCATACAGGTGTCTGTCGAATAAGTACAACTATTCGCCCCCTCCCCTTAGTCCAAAAACAATTCACATCACACATGGGACCTCCAGTCTCGAATACATCGAAACTAAGTATTTCTTTTGTTCGGTAATTGGTCGGATGCAATGAAACAGCTTTACAGGAGAAATACAAGTGAGAAAACGATCAGCCGGCACGCACAACAAAACGAAGCGCCTGTCTTTTTTTAGTCCGAACAACGAACCAATACAGACGACGCCTGGCACGACCCCCCCTCAAGTTCCTCTTATTCTGATGGAAATCTTTCGCTGGATCCCATCGGTTTCTGAGCTGCTATACATCTCGTTTCTGACGACCACCCGCATCATGTGCACCGCTGTCTTCGAGAAGGTATCCGTTTGTTCTTCATTCCAAAAGCAGGGGTCTCCACCCTGAAATTTATTCTGTGACCCGGTTTGTCAAATAAAAAGGGCAAACCATAGATGGCCGTTATATAACGTTATATAACGTTATATAACGTTATTCCCGGAGTTATTTGTTACCCCCCCCCTAAATCCAGAAAAACCGTTATTGACCGTTATAAAACCGTTATTTGCCATTTTTGGTCGAAAAATAACGTTATTTGACCGTTATAACGTTATATAACGTTATATAACGTTATAATAACGTTATAATAACGTTATATAACGGTTTTTTACCAGTCCATGGGAGGTCACACTGTCCTCCAGATTTTGGTCATTTTTGGCCATTTTTGCCACATTTTCCAGATTTTGGCCAATTTTGGTTATTTTTGCCAATTTTTCCAGATTTTGGTCAATGTTGACCAGTTTTGCCGTGTCTTCCAGATTTTGGCCCATTTTGGCCGTTTTTACCGATTTGGCCAGGATTGGCCATTTTTGCCATGTTTTTCAAAAATTTGGCTATTTTTGCCGATTTTTCCAGGTTTTGGTCATTTTTGGCCAGTTTTGCCATGTTTTCCAGACTTTGCCCATTTTGGCCGTTTTTGCCGATTTTTCCAGGGTTTTGGTCATTTATGCCCTGCCCCTCACCAGAGCTATTCTTGTCTGAGTTTCTTAAACCCGCACAAGCTCGAACAGGCAGTCCGTGCGCGGAAAAAAAAAAAGGTCGAAAGACACCAATCTGTACGCCCATTCGGGATCGTCGGAAACACAAAAACACGTGTACCGCCCCACCCGCTTCGATTTCAGCCACACTAGTCTTTCCAAAGGGAATATCGACTATGCCTGCGAAAAGCTCCCCGAAGGTCCAGCCGAAGCCGAAGGCTCAACCTAAAGCTCAGCCGAAAGCTCAGCCGAAGACCCCAGGACACAGCGCAAACGGCCTCGCGCCGAAAGTACGGATAGCAACAGCAGCAGCAGCAGCGCCTCGGTTGCAAAGGCGCGACGCGGAAGGAAGAAGGTGGCGGCGCGTCGAGGCCTTGTCCCGCGACCTGGCATTGACTGGCCCCAGCGTTCTCCCTGTCACGAAACCACCAAGTAAGAGCCCGGAACAACGATTCATCGACCGGATCAAGAAAACCGACCCCGGGCTGGCTGGGTTCTACGGGAAGCGCCAGCTGTGACTGCTCGACTTTGCATGTCTCGTGCTCATCATGCACCCATATTTGGTACTGGGACCTTGTCTGACTGGCATAGTACGCAACGGTCTGCCGAGTGGACAAGCTTGGACAAGTTGGACTCCAGTGGCCGGATCATGCTGGTGACATCTGCTGCCTCACGAAGGACACTGCAAACGACCGTTACGGGCCACCGACTGAGGGACACGCGCCGGAAACCCAAAACTGCAGACATCCACATCCCAAGAACAACATCGCACAGTGAAAGAGTCATGTGAATCCGGAAGGATCGCGTTTGTCGCGCTTGGGTGGAAGTCCGCAAGAAAATAAGTAAAAGAGAAAAAGCTCTGGGGAGGGGCTATACGGACCCCTGAGGACCGGTTACTACGAATTCTTTTCGGACCAGGGAACAGTTTTTGTGACCGGGATCCAAAAATCGGCAAAAGTCTGGAAAAATTGGCAAAAATGGCCGAAATTGACCAAAATCTGGAAAATCGGGAAATCTGGAAAAATCGGAAAAAATCGGAAAAAATGGCCGAAATTGACTGATCTGGATAAATCGGCCAGATCTCAAAATTGTCCAAAATCTTGAAAAATCGGCAAAAATGGCCGAAATCTGGAAAAAATCGGCAAAATGGCCAAAACCTGAAAAATCGGCAAAAGTCTGGAAAAATTGGCTAAGATTGACCAAAATCTGGCAAAAATGGCCAAAATCGGAAAAAATGGCCGAAATGGACCAAAATGAGGAAAAAATGACAAAAATCTGGAAACATGGCCAAAATCGGAAAAATTCTAAAAACCGTTATTTGCGTTATTTTTTCCGTTATTTTGCGTTTTCGACCGTTATATAACGTTATATAACGTTATATAACGTTATCACCGTTATAACGTTATATAACGTTATATAACGTTATCAACCGGCCATCTATGGCAAACTACCTTAAATGTCCGTTATATGTTCAAAATGCCCCTTATATGACACAGTTTCAATGTTATTTTCAATAACGCTAAAAAAACCGATGCCTTCCCCCCAAGGATGGCAATAATATAATACACTTGCATTTTTATTCATTGTATGTTATTGTATTTTATTGTATTTTATTGTATTTTATTGTATTTTATTCTGGAGGAACGGATTTAATACAAGTCTGTCCCGATTTGCCCTTGTGTCACACCATGGGTTGCAGCTTCAACAGTGCTGCGCCCGCTTTTTTTATTTTTTTTTTTTGGCGAACATGTTTTATGTCTTCGTACAATAATCGACAACGTCCGTGGCGAGAAGGATGGAGCGCTGTTTTGCGTCTTCGTAGATTTCTCGTCGGCATTCGATTCTGTGTTCTGGTCGCAACTTGAGAAGCTTCTGGTAGCATACTCGGTGCCCGAACGGCTGGCACAAGCGATCATTGCGACGTACCGGGGCGCGACAACGGCGATCCGGACTCCTCACGGCCTCACCGAAGCAATCGAGATCTGTGCAGGAGTTCTTCAAGGCGACACTCTTGCACCGACGTTGTTCATCCTGGTAATCGACGCAATAATGCGAGAAGTCGATCGAGCCTCAACCGACGGAAGTTGTGGCTACGTGGTGGGACGAGGGAGCCGGAAGACTCGAGTGAAAGACCTCGACTTCATGGATGACATAGCAGTTCTGGCACGAACATCGAGAGCAGCAACCCAAATGCTGCGGCGTCTGCACCTCACGGCGAAACGATTTGGACTGAAGGTAAACTACGGCCAAGGGAAAACTGAGGTGATGGTAATCGGAGATCCGATACCCAGACACGTGCAACGCCCAGAAGGAGGACTCCTGCGGGAAGTGCGGGACTACAAGTACCTTGGGTGCATGCTGCAGTCCAGCAAGACCGACTTCCTGCGAAACAAGCAACTAGCGTGGGTCGCCCTACACAAGCTCAAAGCAACGTGGCGGTCAACGCTGGCGATGGCAACGAAGGCTTGGCTGTTTCGGTGTCTGGTTCTCAGCATCTTCCTGGCTGGAGCGGAAGCATGGGTGGTGGGGACCGAGTTACGTGCAGACGTGATAGGGGCGTACACGTGTATGGTCCGCTACGTGAAGGGGATCAAAGTGTACAGCCGTGACACGCGCATGAAGAACTCAGAGCTGATGGTCGGTTTCCCGAGGATCGAGGCGGTGCTGCAAGAGAAGCGCCTGCGGTTTGCGGCGCACTGCATGCGTTCTGATCAGCCGATTGCTGGCTTGATGTTCGCGGACCAGCTTCGGGCGAGACGAGTGGGGCGACCACTGCTGTCTTTCGAACGAGTAATCTGCAACGATCTCGCGGAAAGGGACCGGACAAAAATCCGGGAGTGGATGGAGGACCGGGAGGTCTGGGACGCAAAGGTGAAAGAAGTCGTCGCGAACACACTCAAGAACGTCGAAGAGCCGCCGCGCAAAGTACGGAAGCTCATACGGCCCCGGGGGCAAGGCTCCGGACGACGACAGAAGACGACAACAACAGCTGCTGCAAGAAGACAACGACGCATTCTGGCCCTTCGCTACATCGATGAACTGGTCTGCTCGGCGCCGCGGTGCCATGTCAAAGCCTGCGCAGAACACTGCATCAATTGTCATTTTCCGCTGACAGCCCATAATCCGCTGTACCCCACACTGAGATGCCACCTTTGCGAAAGGTACACCTCATCCGAATGCTGTCACGGCTTGACAGTTTCTGCTGCCGCCGCACTTGAATCGTTTGAATGCAAACACTGCTCCGTTTTACTCCCGTATCTGCGGGGGTGAGACGACAACTACTACTACTACTACTACTTTTTTTTTTTGCAGGAGTTGGATGACGAGAAGTAACTTCTGTCGGGGTCTGTATTTTATTCTGTATTTTATTATTGGAGTTGTATTTAATTATTTGATCCTTGTATTATACCATCCTTGACTTCCACCCCCGTGTTAGTGTCGCCTACCTAAAGGCACCTTTTCCGAAAAGGCGACACTAACACGGTCTGGTTCTCGAAGAATGGGTGCATCCGCATACGAGCCACGGACGTGTGGCAGTGTTCCCCGAGCCTCGGGTGCGGTGCAGAACAAGCACAAGCGTCCATCACAAGAAGCCTGCAGAGGTGGAAGCTGATCTACGAAAGCAGAGTGCGGTTTCTGGTACCCGTAAAAGTAGCAACAATGGGCGCATACGCGTCCATGAAGAAGCTGAAAGCTTCCTCGCGTGATCGACAGGTGTTGATTTCGTACGTATTGGTAGCCGGTCGAGTAGTCGCTGTTGCGTCAAACGATTGTCTCGTTTCCGAAGCCAGACAGTCCCTCCTCGGGTGAAGGGAAAATTAGTGTGACCGGCACCGTGGAGGACAGACAGTTGCGTTTTTTTGTTTTACTCCCTCCTCTGTTGGCTCAAGATTTCGACCCCATGTCAGTACTCCTGTCATGTTTCTTCGAGTGCCTAGTTACTGGATGCAGTCGAGCTTGTGCTTTGGCATGCATGTTTATAGATGGTGCAAGGCGGGTTTCTTGCTCCGTCCTCAGCAGCTGGTTCAGTATCGGAGGTCAATGACTTTTTGTCGCATGAGCAATAGATGCTTAAAGCTTCAGATGAATCGAATTTTCGTGATTTTCTCTCCAGGTGCCCGTGCTCTGTTGCTTAGGTGAGGAGGAGACATTCTTCATGGACATACGGGGAACCCTATTGAAACCCGTATTCCCGTGTTAGTGTCGTCTCGCTTCTCGAGGACAAAAGGCGACACTGACAAGGGAGAAACGGAGGCGACACTAACACGGGGGTAGGTATCTGGAAAACCAACACCTCCCCCTATGCTCGCTTGGCAGTGATTGGCCACTAGGCAGGAAGTGAACGACCACTCGTTTTGCAGTGATTGACCACTCGTTATGGCAACCGGAGACCCTAAAGCACCGAACCTTTAAACCACAATAAACGCTATTACGACACACCCTCACAGGATACGCACCCGTTATCGTTTCGGGTCCTCATCTTCACTTCGGCACTTACGAACTATATCGCAATGCTGTGTCTGATGAAGCGGGCCTTCAGCCCACAGTTGAAAAGCTTCGGCATCGAAAAGAATTCACCATCGGCAAGGCTTTGCAGCCAGCATGATCTCGCGATGATCGACAAGGCTTTGCCAGGGGTTGGGCCTGTGACATGAGATAACGCAACGAACCACTGTTGCACAATGTTCCGATGACTGCGGGTTTGGAACGGCAGCCTCTTTTCAGAAGGCTGCCTGCCCGTTCGTATATTGCCGCACAAGTTGGTATAGGGAAGCTTTTCGCTGAACCGAAACCAACGCATTTCGCTAACCAGTTGGGTCTTCTCCCAACGTGGCTCGTCTGTCGCGAAACCTACTCTTTCTCCTGCACTCCTGGTGTCATCTCTTTCTGAGTTCCTCTAGCGCTGGTGTCAGTTCGCTGCTCATCAGCGTCTGCTTCCCCGGGCATGCAGGCTGTGGTGCAGCGGTGGCAGCAGCTAGCATGGGCTCCAACAGGTACTTTTGGCCACCACCATGCAAGTGAATCCCATTGCAGCCTTAGCAGAGGGATACCTTGCCGATTAGCTCAGCATTCCCAAACTGGTGCTAGCAAGGAGTTAACCAACATGGCTCGTCGAGGAAATACGGGACTCTCACCTCTGTGGATACCCCATTCCAGGAGACTTACCTCGACGCCAGTTGTGTCCCCAAGGCAGCTTGCGCCACATTCCGGATATCCGTAGAACACCGGTTCAGGCTTGGGCTGGCACCCCCGCCAAGGGTGGCAGTGCCAAAACAGGGCAGATTCCAAGGCAGGCGGGGCGCCTTGTCCGGGAGATTGTTGCCGATATCTATTCCCCCGTGGAGCTCAGCAGCTTTCCTATCCCTGTCCCCGTGAATAAGATGCCTTTTCCAGCTGGGCAAAAAGTACTTCGTGCGTTCTTCGGGAGTTCGAGCAAGGCTTTCTCTGGGTCTCCATACCTGTTGCACCCATACCCGAGTCCTACAGAAGTTCAGTACTTCTGCTTGCTGGTGCCACAACCTTTTTCTCCCGTATCCGTATGCAGAAACACCACCCAAAAGAAACGTGGCACCAATCCACTCCTAAAGGAAGCCTATATTTCATATGTTTGCTATTTTGAAGAACACCAAAACAGTATAGAAAAGTTAGCTGGCTGGGAGCAGCGTGTTCGCTTCTGTCCCGCGTCGCATCCAGGAAAAGTCAAGCAAGCAAGTACATACATGAAGTCGCTCTACGAAGAGATCACCGGGGGACGAAGCAGGGCTGCATCAGCAGAGTAGGCGGAGCTGGGTTTACAGGCCAGTTTTAGACCCGTAGACAGTCAACTGAACCCCGAAAACTGAACTGTGATATAAGGTCCGCAAATATGACCGACGGACCTGCCCAGATACAGGCCACATGCCAAGCCCATGGTACGCAGGCATGCAGCATTCATTCACGGGCGAGTGTGTGGTTGTTGTGTGTCTCCCTGTGTTCAGGGCTTATGCTCCGTTTTCGGTCTCAGAGAAAATAAGTGTGGTCTACATGTGACCGCTTGGGGTTCGAGGGATACCAACAAACCTTTCCCCCTGAGCAGGACATTAGTTTCCGTTCCAGATTTAGACCGTCGGTCTAAATCTGCAAACCGGACTTGGCCGCAGGGATTATCCTGTATGGTTAAAAAAGTTTCTTTTCACCAAAAAAAAAAAAAAAAATCCGAAAACGGGCCGGGTAAAAAAGATTTTTGAACCAGGGGGGTTTCTGGTGAAAACTTTGTTGTGCTCCTGCAGGCCAGGCTACAGGACTCCTGCAGACCTACACGGTGGGTCCAGCCTCAGAGGCAGCTGGGGTTAAAAAAGCAGGTGTCACACCCGCATTTCGGGTGTGGATTTACACGCATTTTGGTTGTAGCACACCCGCTTTTCGGGTGTGACTCGGGCACACCCTCTTTAGCTCAAGCTTCTGAGACTCGACCTCACTGTATACGGTTACAGGTCATACTACCTGTAACTGTGGCCATGCCAAGTATTGTACCCCACCTACAATTCCACCTATGAAAGCAGGCACATCTGAAGACTCCGCTGGCCATCTTTGTATGATCCACAACGTGACACATTGGGTTGTCGACTTGTACAGTGTGTCACTACAGCAATGATTCACAAGCTACTGTGAAGCTGCTGCACAAGCGTCGACTCGACTGCAAGTTCACAACTGTCCTACTAACTTAAAAGCGACAGTTGTACCATTTTTGTGAGACTGCCGGAGTACTGGAGTTTCAAGCGAACTTTCACTCACACAAGACCCTTTTTTTTTCCCACGCGCAGCGTGGGAAAAAATTTCTGGCCATGTTGACTTTTTAACCGGGATTTTCCTGAATTTCGGGGATTAGAATAACCCCTGTAGACTACACCAGGGGCTTATATATGAATAGCAAACTTGGGCCGTCTCCCAAGTTTACTGTTTACTCGAAAAAAAAACTTGGGCGGGCGGGAAAAAAAAAAAAAAATGATAATCTTCTGAACAGGCAGTTCTTTTTTTGGGTGTTGACCAGGGTCAGTCAGGGCACCATGCCACCGAAGAAGCGGGCGAGATTCGATGGCACACTCGCTGGCTTTTTAGCTCCAAATGCAGAACCTGCTGGGCATGCTTGAGTGCGCCCAGGAAGGAGAAGTGTCAGCAGCTCAAGTCGAAATCGCAACATCAGCCAATATTCGGGTTATCGCACCTACGAATGCCACTCTAGCCGACTTCATGAAACAACAACTCGCTCCTCCCAGAGGATTCGCATACCAATCGACGCATGCAGGAACTATGTGCGGGAATTATGCAACATCGCAGAGAAGTCTAGATTACGTAGACCTCTGTATCCGTGGTGTCTTGTATTGACCGGAGCAGGTGCTGGCGCCAGGAAACTAGTTCGGGGCTAACGTTCTCAGTTGGAACACAAACAGACCCTGTCGCCCCAACGCCCTTACCCGATCTTCTTGCCGCAGCGCGTTCTGACTGCCAAGTTGGCACCTGGCCGGCGAGCATGACGCAGCAGTGTCCAACGTGAGACGAGAAGCGTCGGAAACTTCTGCCAAAAAGCAACATTCCAAATGCCCGAGTTTCACCCACTGCACTCCCAACTTTCCCGCCAAATCTCTCAGACCCATGTAAGTCCCTGGACTACATGACAGAAAAATAAAAAATAAATAAAACGAAGACGACACTGCGGGGGTAAACTCGGTCAGGACCGATTTTTCCTTTTTTGATACCCGAACCAGCTCAGTCTCCGGGCTCAGTCTCCAGGCGAATTCAAGCAACTCCCACCAGTAGAACAAAATCTACCAAAGAAATCAACCACCTCCGATGCATCGTTCCCCCGCGGCTACCATAGTGCAACGGTGCAGCGGTATCAAAAGAAAAGTAAATTGTCGAGCACAAAGATCCCAGGTCCGGCTACGATGCAACCGACGGGTAGGCCAAATGTGTGGTCTGGCACGAGCTGTCGACGGGGAAAAATAAAAACAAAAGGCTTGAAAAGCGCCAAAAGAGGAAAAGCCTGTCATTTTGAAACCCACGCAACTCCCGAACCGTGAAGGCCCGGCGTATATCCCGGGGGGTATGCTACCCACCCATGGGGGTTGGTCTGGTCCGATACTTCTCGGAACGTTTTTGCGGGACGTAGCAATTGGCCGATTCTGCAAGGATCACGCAGACCGACGGTACCGTGCTGACGAGGCTGGCAAGTGGCGAACGCTATATACAAAGGGATCTGACGAACGCGGTACATGAAGCTTAAAGATAATCAAAAAGCAATCCTTGGCAACAGCATCAGCACCGTGGCGCAGCGACGGCAATGCACGCTTTACCGCAACATGTGTTCGGCAACTTTCCTCTTTTCCTCCTTGTAATTCCAGCCTGACGGACCAGGGCTTATCCGTGGATTCTGAGTTTTTGTTTTTTGAGGGGTCCGGATATATTTACTGGCCAAAGGCATTTCTTTCGTACTAACAATCTTGCGGGTTGCCCTTCAGTGTACTGTACAGGCTAAAAAGACGTAGGCAGCGTGTTTTGTGGTTGATCGGAATTCCTAACCCGAAAATGACACAGGGTGAATACAAGCGGGAAAACGATCAACCGGCACAAACAGCAGCGTTGGTCGAACTCTGGAGTTGCATGCGTACGTTCACAACGATCGGATCTATAAACCTCGCAACCGAAGAAAAGGCCTTTCCTCCGAACAGGAGTTTTTCGGCTCCGTGTTGCCTGACGAGAACTGCCCAGAAAAGGGAGAAGCAAGAACACGTCTTTGCCAGCTCACACCACCAGCGCAAAGGGGATATGCTGAGTGACGGCCTTGACTCGGGAAAACGGGTTTGGGCGAGGTCACCTTCCATCCACTGACACGCGACCCCCTCGCGCACACGTCTTCGCATGTGTACCAGCCGTCCTTCCGGGCGACCGTTCAAGTGTGGAAGAAGCCCATCAGGGGCCAATTTCTCCAGCCCGAGTTCGTTTTCGAGCTGTTTCGAATACGATCTTTTCAGACCCTCAACTGATATCTGACTGGTCAGAGCCCATTATTAGGTTTCGGGCGTATACTGGTAAAACATAACACCATGGCATGACACTCTGACACGTGATCCCAAAAAACCCATGCGCTCACATGTTATGCCACATTCTTCCGTGCCACTATGCCACAACGTTTCGATCTGATGCAAGCCCTACCATCGGCTTTGCGTTGTTGAGTGTCCTCGCCGTTCATGCTTTGAGCAACTCTTGCAGGTGGTTCCTCGCAACTAGCCGAAAGAACTTTGTCTCACGACATCGTATGTTGCTAACCGCAGTGGAAACGAACCGAGAGGAAGCAAACCTTTGAGGTCTGCGTGTTCAAAGTTCCGGTGATTCATAATCGGTGGACTAGGTAGGGGACAGACTGGAGAAAGATGAAGCACTTGCGCAGCAAGTGGTATGGTCCTTTGACAAAGTGAGCCGATGCCTCTCATCGCACCTTTAACACACGGCTGAGTCACGCATGCTCTTGACAGACGCTAGCGTCCGACATTTCGCACGCGCGTCACAGTCGTTGGGTGGTATTGACAAGGGGTTTCATCGGACACTCGGATGAGCTTCGTTACTTCACTGCCGCAGCTGCCCTGGGAGGTCTGCTTGGCTGCCTTCGTGTTGGTGTCGTTGCTTCGCTTTTGGACTCCTTCTTCGGCTCGGCACGGTCCCAACGTCCTGATCTGCTCTTGGTGCCGCACTTGCGCAGCAAGTGGGTCGTGCACATCAGCGAAACTCAGGGCGAAACCGAAACGAGCAGAATAGCGGCGATTTATAAAGAGTGCCGCCCCAAGAGGTGTAAGTTGTCAGGTCAGGCACAGGCCGTCCAACCGGTCGAGGCGTTAGCTGAGCACCACCTGGGCCAGCATCAAAAGCGAAGCCGAGATGCGTACAAGGAAAGAGGCGAAGCTGGGCAGGCGATGTAGTTTATCGCCACGGGTTAGTCGCCTTCGGGAGCAGACTTCGGCGGACATTGTCCGGAGAGGGGCGTCGGCCAGTAGCCTATAGGACAAAGCTGTGGCCGGGGCTGAGGCTCGGTCTCTGGCAGATCGGTGCTGAGCCCGCACTTCACATCCCCATTCATACCTGAAAGCAAGGGATGCACCCGAAAGGGTCGGTTGGGCGTGCTGTTTCTTTTACATGACGCCAGCTTGGAAGGAAAGGCTCGACGAAGCTGCTAGACAAAGAACCGAAAGGTAACCCACGTGCTGCTGTAACTACCGAACCACGTGTTGAACGGACGTGAGGTCATGCCGGTCTACTCCATATACGACAAGTGAAAAAATAATACACGGTGATATAAGCGAAGAAGAACAAATCAGATTGTGTTTGTATTGGATTTGCCCCTCTACCCATACGTTTACTCCCTTCCATTCGGAGTCAAAGCAGCTACGTCGAATATTTCCATGGTGTTTAAGTACGGTAACAATAATGTCTGACCCCTGCCTTGATAGTGCATTAGTAGGCTTTGGCGAGCATTTCCCGTCGATTGAGCAACGGAAGAAACAAGGAGACAAAAGAAAGACACTTCACTCTCAAGCAGGTACATTTCTTTCGGGCATTGGATGCTGACCTGGCGCTGACAAAAGCCTATCCTTCATTGCACAGCACCTACGCTCTGCAGGGATCCTACAGCATCGAATCTTTTACTCAGCGACCCATATATATATATAAGTCATTGGTCGGTGAGAACTTTTTTTCCACATTCTTCTCTCCTCCTTACCGTTTTGTTTGTCGCCTTACTTACTTCGTCTCCGGCGTTTCCGTCGTTTGTTCCGTATCCGTCCGTCTTGCACCGGGCCCTTCTGAAAACGGGCTTTCCTTTTCGATTCTTTTCTTCTGGTCGGGTCTTGCTGATAAAACATCAACCACTGCTGTGAAGAGTGGGGTTTTTTGGGTGTGTTCCGCACGTTCCTCAGGTCGCCCAGTGACCACTGGTAGACCACTCGTTTTACAGTGGTCGCCCGCTGGCCAGGAAGTGGTCACTGGTAGACCACTCGTTTTACAATGGTCGCCCTTTGGTCAAGAAGTGGCCACTGGTAGACCACTCGTTTTACAGTGGTCGCCCGCTGGCCAGGAAGTGGTCACTGGTAGACCACTCGTTTTACAGTGGTCGCCCGCTGGCCAGGAAGTGGTCACTGGTAGACCACTCGTTTCACAATGGTCGCCCTTTGGTCAGGAAGTTGCCACTGGTCGACTACTCGCTTTACAGCGGTTCACTCGTTTTACAATGGTCGCCCTTTGGTCAGGAAGTGGCCACTGGTAGACCCCTCGCTTTACTGTGGTCGCCCATTGGCGAGGAAGTTCGGTAGACCGGTCGACCACTCGTTGTACAGTGGTCGCCCATTGACCAGGAAGGAGCTAGTTGGTGAACCACTCGTTTTGCAGTGGTCGCGAAGTGGCCACCAGCCAGGGCCAAATAATTGTGCCGCGCGCCAAGACAAGAAAATGCCGTTCACGCTTGCTTTTACTTGCGACAGCATGGGAGGCGGTTGGGGCACCCTGGAGGTGCACCTCTCGCTGGACCATTTCGACATCAATAGATGGCCCCCCCCTCTGCCCGTAAGGGTTAAGCTACCAGAATCCTGCCGCGTTTCGAACCCCGCAAGAACTGTTTCTTTTCAGGAACAGACCCAACACCCCCCGGGGGGGCGGTAAGAGCAAGCGGAGGGGCGCAAACATGGACTCGAACATGGTGATGCTGCTGGCAGATCTGTCGGGAGAGGCGCTGATGGAGCTCCGCGGCCTGGTGCGTACAGACCCCGGCAAGAGGGAGCTGTTCCGCAACAGCGGCGGTGTCGAGTTGCTCCTGGCACGTCTTGGCAAGAGGGACGGAGACAGCCAGGCCTACAACCAAGGACACAACCAAGGACACACCCAAGGACAGGGCCAAGGCGTTGCGCCGCACGCCAAGGCGGAAATCCTGTTCACGCTTGCTTTTTGCTGCGACGAACCGGCCCGCAGCTACGTGAGGGAGGCGGGCGGCATCGATCTGGCGGTGCAGGTGCTCAAGACCTGCGTCCACAGCGCAGACTCGTTCGAGTGCTGCACCTACGCCATCGGCCTGCTCGCAAACCACAACTACAAGAACAAGATGGTCTTCCACAAGCGAGGTCTGCGTTTTTCTGCGTGGGATTTGTGTTTTTGTGTTGCCTCTGGGGGGGCTCTCGTGAGGGAATGCCGGGGACTGCCATTTCCGCGTTTACAACCACTAGTATAGAAATTTGTTGCATTAGTGTGATTGTCAGGCCTTCGACTACCCTGAGCAACGCACTATACCACTAGTAGTGCAAGCAAAGCGCAAGACGAGCACCAAGGGCTGGGCCGTGCGAAGTCAAGGGGACCTGCGGCAGTGAAGTAACGAAGCTCATCCGAGTGTCCGATGAAACCCCTTTGCCAATACCACCCAACGATGGCGGCGCGCGTGCGAAATGTCGGACGCTATCGTCTGTCAAGATGCGTGACTCAGCCGTGTTTTATTAGAGGTGAGATGAGAGGCATCGGCTCACTCTGTCAAAGGACCGTACCACTAGTGGTACAAGCAGGAGCGCCAACACGATCGAAGAGGAATCGAGGCCCCAGCCGTGGGGACAACCCGCGAGGGAAAAAGGAAGTGCGTCGAATCATCTGGCGATTCCTCGGGCTCGTCAGACTGCACGGATGACGTGAAGTGCATACCGGAGACAAACGGTGCGCGGGGCAAGAAGCGACCGCATGGCCAACAGTAATCGGTAGCGGCTTGGACAGTCTATCACCACAGCTTTAGTAAGGGATTGCATTAGTACTATGTCCCTCGGGACCCTGAACTGTGCACGTGTTGCCATTAGCCGTGCTTGCGCAACGGCTCCCACCGCGAGGAGGTCGGCAACTCGATTTAGATCCCCACAGCTTGTTGCTGCATATCAAGTTCAAACTCCTATTGGCACAGCAAACGAAACGCGAACCTCAAGCAGGCACGAAATAACTGGGTGCACCAAAACCAGTTGGGTTGACCCAGTTGTGAGGGGCAGGGGTGGAGCTTGGCTATTATTAAGTTGGTTCCGCTGACCCGATTGTGTTACGGCCCAGCAAAGCGTCAGGCACTAATACACTATGCCCGATGCATGCTTTTTGGAAAATGTGCATTTTCGGTGGCGTTACAACTTCAGGAAGAGGGTTGCAGGGGTATTCGTGTTAATCAGGACGTGTCCGTGGCTCAAAGGACCGGAACACAGCGCATATCAGTGTCCCAAGCTGAGTACGTCTCGTGGTATGGATCGTCAGTACCATCCACACGAGGACTGGTACTGAAGATCGTGTCGGCAGGACACCGGTTTCCATTTCAGCCTCGACCCCAAAATCCAAGCTTCAGCCCTGCCTGAACGAGAGTCTCTCACAAGCCAAGTGTCTCCGTACTGCCAGGCGTCTACTAGAAACAATAAATTGAGAACTCGAAAGAGAACGCTGGCAGCGTGTTTTAGATGGAGATTATCGTAACGATCATGCTCACTCGCTAACAGGCTAACTTCCCCGTGGCACGTACAAACAAACAACGCGCATATTCTTTTTAACCTTGCAGGCATCGTCGAAATCCTCGCTGGCATTCTGTCCCAACAAGTCTGCTCGAGCTCATCCTCCCGCACATTGTTGAACGTCACCAATGTGCTGAAGACACTTGCTGAAGAGTGCCAAGCTATCAAAGAGAGTGCTGTAGAACGAGGCATCTTGGACAGGCTCTGTGCCATCACAAAACAGGACCCGCTGGTACGTTCTTTTTCCCTCAACCTAGTAGGCTACTTTCCGGATGCATGTTGTGCAAGCGCGTTTCTATGCAACGATTTTGTGTCATATAGTATCATCACCTCCGTGCCGCTGGCCCGCCAAACGGTCGTGTTACAGTGGCTACCTAAGGGCCAAGCAGTGGTTGACCACTGGTCAACGAGTCGTTTCCAGTGGTCATCCACGAGCCAGGCAATAGTCGACCGCTGATCCATTGCCTGGCCCATGGGTGGGTGACCACTGGTCGACCGCTGGTCAGCAAAAGTATGTGAAGGCCTCCAGGCAAAAGCTCGTTTTCACACTTGTTCTCGTTCTTCGTTTCACGTGTTCGAACCAGCAAAGCGAGAGAGATGCTTGTCCCAAAGCTAAGATATTCACCAACATATGGAACCGACGGGTGAAGCGAAGGGACAGTCGTTTTGCCTTCGACCCGACTGCTCGGAACTTTTGATTTGCTGAGAGACCTCAAACCTATGCAGGTGGCCACGTACACGGCGGGTGCCATTGGCACCATCGTCTACAACTTCCCGGCTGCACAAACTCGCTTCTTGGATGCTGGAGGATGCGAGCTGCTACCGGACCTTATCGTCGCTACACGAGGAACAGCGGCCGAGGCGCCTGATAAGGTACGTTTCTCAACTTGATACTAACAATTTGTGGGTCGCCGTTGAATGTATGTTGAGTAGGCTAAACAAGACGTAGGCAGCGGGTTTTGGTACGTTCACACTTCGGCTTCTCTATCCGAGATCGAGCAGGCGGTGCAATGAGGCTTTGCCCCAAGACTTTGCCAACTTTATTGCGGCCGTGTCACGAGGGTCGCAGTGTCCAGTAACTGTTTGTGACGTTTGGCTTCCAACCAGTACAGCCATCCTCAGTCGAATCGCTCGAACGAAAGAACTCGCCCAAGAAGCGTCCCGAAATCACCAAGTACACGGTGAGGCCCAGCCTCCGAAGCTTGGTTGACCTGAAAATGAAACGGCACGCACAAAAGTTGCTTTTATTTGCGTCAGCAGGTGCGTCCGCGTTTATTGCTGCTGGCGGACAGGAAGTTTCGGAACCAAGCTAGAGTGCACCAGCTACCGGATTGTTAGATGTGTCTTTTGCCCATCTGCACGTCACCACCGCAACGGACCTCGCAGGGTGTCGTCCTACACCCAAAAGATGACCAATGCTTGCCGCGATGCCTAGTTTCGTTCGAACGCGCCCCAGGTTCTGCATTGCGGAGTTAGAATGACCCGTTTCCCCAGTCTCTCTCCGTCACCACCTGGTGGAAAGTGACAATCTTGGCTCGTTCAGATGAAGCGTCGAGTCAAACTCGGGGTAGTTATTACTGGCGCAGAAGTAGGAGCCAAATACCAACAGGGACAGCAGCAAGCATCGAATGATGTGATCCGCTGCCTGTACGCTACTCTGAAAGACCTGCCATTGGCGCCCGTGCACCTGCTGAAGTCACCGTCGTACCAACACATAAAAGCTGATCTTCACAGGCATGTCTTTGTATTGTAATTCTCCCCAATTTTTGGACCCAATCTTTAGCCACACATGGTGGACGTACGAAGCCTTAGACATTGATATACCGTATTTCTAAAAAATGTTGGCCCCCCTAAAAAGTTGGCCGGAAATAAACCTGGCGGTTTTGGGGGGGCGCCAGGTTTATTTCCGGTCAACATTTTTTCCAACCACCTTTTTTTTGGCAACAGCAAGTTGTACTTAGCAGATTTCATACTCCACCTAGTCTCTTCGCCAGAAGCTGTTCTCCCGCCTACACGCATAGCGCAAGGGTTTGCTGGGATCGCCGACGGCTTAGATACACCGGGCCGTCATGATCGCCATCACCGACGGCTTCTTAGCCTCCAAAAAGCACGTGCAAGTGGAGCTCTGGTCTTGGAGAGTAAGAGCGAAATCCGGTTGAGGAGCCACGTCGTTGCCGAACTTACCCGTGATGATGTTCATGGTCGACCCGAGTTTTGTCGGCTCTGCAGCCTCTTGCCACGGCGGACGGACCCGCCAGCGACCGCGCCCGACCTCGCTCCCGCGAGCGATTTCGTTGATCTATCAAAGCCTAATACTCTCCAGGGAAAAGACTTTCGGAAAGGGGGACTATGGACCTACGGAAGTGGCTGGTGGTACCACATGGGTTGCTGCCACCTCCGTCAAAGAAGTTCTGGACTCTGCTTCTGGGAGGAGCAAGGGGGACTATGGACCTACGGAAGTGGCTGGTGGTACCACATGGGTTGCTGCCACCTCCGTCAAAGAAGTTCTGGACTCTGCTTCTGGGAGGAGCAAGGGGGACTATGGACCTACAACAAATGGCTGGTGGTACCACATGGGTTGCTGCCACCTTCCGTCAAAGAAGTTCTGGACTCTGCTTCTGGGAGGAGCAAGGGGGACTATGGACCTACAACAAATGGCTGGTGGTACCACATGGGTTGCTGCCACCTCCCGTCAAAGAAGTTCTGGACTCTGCTTCTGGGAGGAGCAAGGGGGACTATGGACCTACAACAAATGGCTGGTGGTACCACATGGGTTGCTGCCACCTCCGTCAAAGAAGTTCTGGACTCTGCTTCTGGGAGGAGCAAGGGGGACTATGGACCTACAACAAATGGCTGGTGGTACCACATGGGTTGCTGCCACCTCCGTCAAAGAAGTTCTGGACTCTGCTTCTGGGAGGAGCAAGGGGGACTATGGACCTACAACAAATGGCTGGTGGTACCACATGGGTTGCTGCCACCTCCGTCAAAGAAGTTCTGGACTCTGCTTCTGGGAGGAGCAAGGGGGACTATGGACCTACAACAAATGGCTGGTGGTACCACATGGGTTGCTGCCACCTCCCGTCAAAGAAGTTCTGGACTTCGCTCCTGGGAGGAGCACCCCGGATCCAGCAGCGGCTTGCAGCAAATCCACCATATCAAAGAGGAACTTCTTCCTTTGTCCTACTCTCGCGATCCCACCAACATGTTGCACAAGCGTACGCCATGCCCCAACTGTGTTGTTGTGCGCCAAGACAGCAGCGAACAGCGAAGAATGCATAGACTGGGATATGTCCGACGTTCATCAAAAACCGACACCGCAAGCCTCATGTTAACCACCAGCTGGGTAGAGTAGGGACGGCGAGCGATTCTAGCATCATGAAGAAAGCCGGATATTGGCTTCGGGGAGGCTGGTTATCTGCCGCGTGCGTTGCGTTCCGGAGGAGGACGGTGTGCGCGAAGGTTACAGCCATCCTGGAAGTGCGGGGTGGGGCGGGTGAGGGGGGGAAATCTGCTAAGTACCCCAAAAAACCTGCACAAATGTTGGCCGGAAATAAACCTGGCGGTTTGGCCCGGTTTGGGGGGGGCGCCAGGTTTATTTCCGGCCAACATTTTTAGAAATACCGTAGCTAAAAGCAAAACCCAAAGTACGAAGAGACCTTCCTACAGCCTGCTGTAACTGCACAAAGCAGAAACCACCCCCCCGCCTCACTAGTCAAATGGGGACTCCAAAAAACACCGACCGCTTATCACACAAGAAACAGTCTAAAAAGCATTTGCGGATTATTACGAAAAGCCTCTAGACCAAAAACCTGTTTTAGCTTTTTTTCTCCCCTCTCTAGCCCGCGTCGAAATAGCCACAAGGCAGCCTCTCATGATTTTATAGCATAATCCCTCGTGCAGGCTCATCGCCCTTGGAGCAGTGGACTTCACGGTGAAGGAGATCCGGAACGACGTGCACACGGTGGGTGCGATAGCATTCAGCAGCAGCTACCACGGCCCGTACAGCGGCGGCGTCGGCGTGGTGGAGCAAGGGGCCGATCCGCATGGCTCGCTTCTGGTGCTGATCTCCGTCGAGCCCTCGCAGGCACCGGCTGCGGCGGAGTTCGACCTCTGCGTCTGCGTGCAGGACGCGACGAAGCCGGCGGCGGCTGCCCCTCAGAACCCTGATTCCCGGCACCGGGCGGAGCCCGCGCCGCTCACGGCTTCGCTGCTTTTGGCCGAAAGCACGACCAGGCACGTGCTGGCTTCGGCAACCGGCGAAGCGGGGAACGCGTCGAGTGTCGTGCTGCGGTGGAATGGCCCGCATCCAGCGGCTCGGCCCATCAAATACGTGCTCGAGCTCACGGGCGGCCCGGCCGGCGGGAAACCGCCGGGGCGGGCGGTGGTTGCTGCGTTTGCGAACGCGTACAACGAAGGGTGCCACAAAGGCGGGTTTTCCATGAAGATGATGTCCCGCGGCCAACCGGCGCCGCCGGAGGCTGCCTATTCGGCGCCGGCCTCGGCGCTGGCCGGCGAAGCGGACGCCGATGCGCTGCGCCGGCAGGTCGCAGACCTCAGCAGGCAGGTCGTGTCCCTGCAGCAGCAGCAGCAGCAGCAGCAGGGCGTGCCAAATTGGGGCGGCGGCGGCGGCGGCGGCAGCAGCAGCAGCAACGGCGCCAACCGGTCCGCTTTTTCTTTTGTATAAGCACCTGCTTTGTAGGGAATGCTTGAGGAGACTGCCAGTTGCGATAGATCAAAGGAGGTAAACGTGCTGTAGCCCACGAAACACAGGTAAATCTGGGTTTAGTGGCGGGCGTAAGCGTTCAACAAAAAAGACCCACTTTGTAGTTGTATTGTTTTCTCCCCCTCTAGCCTCCTTCGAAATGAGCACAAGGCAGTCCCTCGAGTATTTTTGCATCAGCGCCAGCTTGAAACGAAATGCTCGACGATGCTGCCCGACAAAGAACAGAAGGGATCCCAAGTGCTGTACCTATCGAACCACGTGTTGAACGGACGTGAGGTCATTCGGGTGTAAGCGAAGAACAGATCAGATTGTGTTTGCATTGTATTTGCCCCTTACCTCTATATTTCCTCCCTTCCATTCGGAGTCGAAGCAGCAACGTCGAGTATTTTCTTTTGTATAAGCACCTGCTTTGTAGGAAATACTTGAGGAGGCTGCCAGCTGTAAAAGATAAAAAGAGGTAAATGTGCTGTAGCCCAAAAATTCCGTGAATACGTGGCCTTCGCTCAATGGAAGCTGAAGTTTCCCATCAAGGTGTTAGCCGCCGCCGTAGGCCGCGCAGTCGTAAGAAAGAAGAGGGCCCGCAGCGTTACAAGGCGGCGATCCCCCGCGAGACGAGCTCACCCGCCGGCCAGAGCGCCCGCTGCAGCACCAACTCCGGTGCCGCCACTCACTGTAGCAGAGCCGCAACCTGCAGCGCGCCTCCGGAGCGACTTACACCCGCCGTAGCAGCACGAAGTGAGGCGACCGGAAACCCCCCGGAGAGGTGGTCCCTGCACTCTAACTCGTCTCTCTCTCTCTCTCTATCTCTCTCTCTCTCTTTTTCTTGCGTGTCGTTTTGTTTTGTATAAGCACCTGCATCGTGGGAAATCCTTGAAGAGACTGCCAGGTGCGAAATCTCAAAGGAGGTTATTATCGTGTGGTACTCATCAGCATGCCGGTGACTCCCCACTGTCGCAACAATATTCCAATCTCAAAGGAAGTAAATATGCTGTTAGCCCACACGAAACAGGTAAATCTGGGTTGAACCACCTTGTAGTTGTATTGTTTTCTCCCCCTCTAGACTAGACTAGTCTCCTTCGAAATGAGCTCAGGGCAGTCCCTCGAGTATTTGTGACATACCGGCATCTTTTTCGTACAATCAAGCATGGGATACCTTGTGCGAGCCATCAACGACTTATGCTTCGCTGTCACCGGGGCACGGGAAATGGCGTCAAGGCGTCTGCCCTACGGGAGTTCTGCTCTTCGCATTGTCTGCCTAGAAGAAAGGGAGAAGTGTTCTTTGTAACTGCACTAGCGCAAGGGAATGTTGAGTGACTGCCTTAACCCGGGAAAACGAGCTTGGGTGAGGGGGAAACCTTGAATTTTTCTTTGAACCAAAAGCAAACAAAATAAACCAAAAACTACGCATCTCTTTGAACCAACCACACCCTGAAGACTGTATGAAGTTCTCTAATCGACTTTCGTGGTGCATCAACTCCCTCAGTGAAACTGTGATACCTGGGCGCACCGGCGATGCCAGGATACAGAAACAGTTAAACCTCGCACTCGTGTGCTTGCTAACAAGAAAGGTAAAACGGCAAACCAAGCAAGACCACTCGACGGCACTACTTGTGCCACGAACGATGCAAATCCCGATACCATGCCGTGTAAAGAACATGAGTCCGCAAAATAAAGCCGCTCGAACTACATACACTTTTTCAGTTTTTCGAGGGGAGAGTTGCACCCGGGGCACCCTCGGGGGTGCCCTTGGCAACACACGTACCTATCACGAAAGTACGTGCGCTCGGCTAAGGCCGGCGCGTGGCGAGACTGGAGGCAGCAGTTAAAGTTCGGGGAACAGTAAAGTTCGGGCGAAGCTACGTTCGGGCAATGCTAAGTTCTGGTGAAGCTAAGTACGAGTGATGCTAAGTTCTGGTGAAGCTAAGTTCGAGTGATGCTAAGTTCGGGCGTTGCTAAGTTCTGGTGCTAAGCGCTGGTACTAAAAAAAGTTCGGGCACGAAGCGAAGTTCGGCCAGGGTGGTAAAGTCCGGGTAAAGCCAAGGTCGGTGCTCGTACCCGGAGGGGGACACCCCCTCCGACCCAGCACGGGTAGCCGGGGGCCGCCCCCCCGGGCCCCTGGGGCAGCCTTTTCCCGTCCTCTCCCGGGGCCGACGGGGTGACCCAAATACCGCGAGATACTGAGAAACTCCGCAAAAAAAACGCAAATTTCGGGCACATTAGACCCCGAAACGCAACAAACCTCGAAAACAACCCCCGACACGGGCGGGGTTCGAACCCGGGCCACCATGCCCGAAGGCCCTCGCCCAAGCACTCTGCCACCCGTACACATATCGGCAGGGGAGGAAAAAGCTAGCTCCGCACTATAATCCAGTCAAAAAACAATACACTTTTTCACGTATCAAAGCCGGGTTGGCTCGAATAGAGGCTATTCACATTGCTTGTTCATAGGACCTCCAGTCTCGAAATATTCTGCTCGGAGCGTCAGCTAGGTTGATATCCGATGGCACCAATTCAACTGACCAGTCCGCACCCCTGCAGCTCGGACACAATCGCTGCTGTGGCCTGCGAGAACACGTACCCGGCGCGTGATTCACCAATGCGTTATCCGTCTTTCAGTAGAACACCGGCGTTCCTTCCCTTGTCACCATCCACCTGCGGACGGACGTAGCGTGGCCCACGTTGCTGCTCCGGCGTCCACTTCGACCCCTCACTTCGCCCGTATCATCGTAACACAAATCCCCCGTCTTCGATGTGTCCGCCCAGACCGTGTCGATCCAGTCGCTCGGTGGTCGAACACCCAAGTCCTGCTGGACATCAGTCGCAGCATACATGGCGCTAACCACCACTTCACCACTTCACCGATTTTGCCTTTTTTTTTTTTTTTTTGAGTGGGATGACCGGGAGCTGATGGCAGACTTGGTAGCATGGGACGCGAAGGTCCAGCGGGTGGTGGAGGCCACCAGGCAGAGAACCGTGCGGCCGCCGCGGAAGACGCGGAAAAAAAAAGGCATGAATCGGATCTGGACGACCCCGGAAGCGCGTGATCTCGCAGGCTGCGCGGCGCATGCGCAAGGTTATTGCGCTGAAGTACATCGACCAACTCATTTGTGCGGCACCGACCTGCCACGTTCAAGCTTGCTCCGACCACTGCACCCTCTGCCGACACTCGCTAGCCGTCGACGCTCATGACGGCAGCCCCATCCTGAAGTGCAAATCCTGCCGACGCGTCACTGCTGCTGTGTGCGCTCGGATTGGCGCCGCTCAAGCGGCCACCTTACGTCACTCGTTTGTTTGTAAAGATTGCTCCGTTCTTCTCCCTGACTTGTTCCCGGATTAGGATGACACATACTACTACTACTACTGAGTGGGATAAACACGCAGTCTTTTCCCCTCCGAGGTTTTATTGTCGCAAACGAATCCCGTGTGCAGCGGGCGGTGCCCACGGCACACGGCACCAAGCATCCATGCGGAGCATCAAGCTCGTGTAACAGCCAGCGCCCACGTATCAGGCTGCCACGCAAACCCACATCATCGCACACACACACACGTATCAGGTTACCACACAACGCACATACACCCTCTCCGGTAGCTCCGGTCCGCTGACCTCCGCGGCCTTTGGAAAGTTAGCTAGAATGCCACTGAAGCAGCAGCAGAACGTGAGTATACCCTGTGGTCTCAAATGCAGGTACTGCACCACATCAGGGAAGGCGCTCCGCACACCGAAACCCTAAACCACGTAAAGACGTCCATATATACGGGGCAGAGATTATCTGATGAAGATGAAAGCCATATTATTGTAGCGTAGGTGTCTCATCCAGGTTGAAAGGCAAAACTATTAGAACCACCGGCTCATTGTGTCACGGCATCCAACCACGCCCGTCTCCACCACTGTACTTGTTCGCTATCGGCCTCCGGGAGATGTTTAGCCTCAGCAGAGGGACACCTGTCGATTAGCTCAGCATTCCCAAACTGAGCGACTCGTGCAAGGAGTTAACCAACCTGGCCCGCTGAGAAAATGCGGGACTCTCACCCTCTATGGATAGGAGGATTCGACGCCAGTTACACTGTCCGATACGCCCATCCGAGCTCTCTCGCCCTGCGCGACACGAACTGCTGCAGCGACGGGTAGTCGTACTGCGGCACGTTCAACACCCTCATCGCCCGGAACAACGCTCCAAGCAGCTTCCAGGTCGTCTTCAGCGTCTGCGCTGCCGGGTGCGCCCTGTACACCCGCCAGAATACTGCTAACTTCCCGATGAACCCTCTCACCAGACACACCATCTTCGCCGCTTAATCGACACGCGTGCCCAACACGTCCGCTTGCTCCGCGGGTTGGTGTTCCTCCTCCTTAAACACCGCATTCCCCCACCTTCCGCTTCAGTAAGGCATTGCAACGGCATTCGTCACCGTCCGTGCATCCGTCCCGAATATCAGAAAGTTGTCAACGTAAACCCATTCCTGGCAGCGTCGACATCGGACCCGGCAACTTCCTCAGTTTTTTGTTCGTCCGTCAACACCTCTTCGAACCCCTTTCTTCGCACGTCTGTTCCTGCGTCCCCGCGAGCAAAGGTCGAGCGAGTCGGCGGGGTGGCTCATTCTCATTGTCTCGCCGCGAAGCGCCTTGCAGGCGAGCAATGTTCCGCACTGTGACTTGCATGCGCCTCAGCAAACATTCTGTTTGATGCCCCACTCTGGCACCGGGAGGTCGGAAGTCAGAGAAGTGCCATCTGTTGTTGTATGCTACCTCACCCTATTGTTTTTGTCGTATAAGATCGCAGATCACATAAGATTAATGTATACCTAGCACTTGTACAAGATTAATTCCCCCGTCGCTATCCCGAAAACACCGCATTTTTACCCCTCTTGCCCACCACCCTTACCCACGTTGCAAAACATGCCAAAGGCGGCAGAATACCTGTCCAGCGTTAAGCTGGTGGAGTTGTTGTCACCTGTTCAGGGTTTAGCATAGCGAGCCCTGTTCTTGTGGCGGGAGTTACTCCGCATTTCGAGCTCACACAACGAAAGCACACACACACCGCCACCACAGCCGGCAGCAGCAGCAGCAACAATCCCCTGGCAGCGGCCCTGTGCACTGCTACCCTAGGCCCGGCTCTGTCGCACCCTTCAACAGCGCGGCACCGAGCATCGACGACGTCAGCCTGCCCACCGCACCAGCTTCGGGTGTCGACTTGCTACTGTCGGACAACTTGGCTCTCAAAAACAGGGTTTGTGCCATGTCTTTGTGTTTTCTCATCTCTTCTTTCGACCATTCCGAAAGCACTGGCGTTCCTCTTTGGGTACCTGACCACGTCGAGCTTGCAAACGTCGGGTTCGCGGGCGGGGGGCCCGTACCCGGGTGGTACAGTGTCGTTGGCAGTAAACCTGTGCAGGAAAACGTGCGGTCGTGGATTTGGAAAAACGATGAATCAAAGGGTTCTCTCGACGTTGGCCATCCTGAATGGAATGCAATGAGTGGCTGAAAGACAAAATCAAAAGATGGCTTGCTCTGCCTCCCTCTCTTTTTCCCGAACATGAGCTGTCCGCTTCGGCTTGAACAATCGGGACGATACCATGGGAATGGTGTTAATAGATACACGCTTCTGCTTTCTTGCTCTGCAGCTGCAAAACCCGGAAGCGAGCAACAGGGAACGAGGGTTCGATTACGGAGAAGGAGCCAGAGAAACGGCAACCACATCCAAGCCAGGATGGCAGCAGGTGCGCAAATTGCCCAATAGCAACACTGCTCAGGCAGCGAAGAAAAATAGCCTCGACACGTATTTAGTCCATTAGAAGCAATGGATGATATCTAAACCCGTCGATGAACACAATAGGCGGACGAGTCTGGCGCCAGCATCCCGCGGTAATTCCAGCACCAATAGCGTAGCGTACCCTCCCATCTTTATCAATCTGCAAAGAACGTATGCATAAAACAAAACCGCACATTTCCTTTCCGCAGTTGATGCAGCTCGAAGAGCAGCAGGCGGAGCAGCGCCGGCGTTACGCGGAACAAGAAGCGAAGCTGCAAGCGTACGTAGACATCAACGAGACGTTGGAGCAGGAGCACAGCGAGCTGTTCACCTCTTCGGGCACCCTCAGCGGCAGCACATCGCAGCTGCGGGCCTTGCGAAACGACATCTCCGGCGTGACGCAGCACCTGCAGCAGCTCGACGTCGAGTGCACCGCCAACGAGCTAGAGTTGTCTCGCTTCCTGTCGCAGATAACCAACCTGCGGCAGCGCGTTGTGTCTGGAAGCGGCTTCAGCGAGGCCATGGGCTGAACTCTGCGCTCAAGGCTAAGGTCAAGGGACGCGAAAAGGACTGCCTGCGCAAGCCTGGGGGAGGCTGAGAGCTTCAAAGTTTCGGCGGAAGCTGGCAACCGAAGATGTCCCCACGCTGTACTGATTCGTTTGCGTCGACGTTTACTGTCGTGTCCAACAATAGCCGCTTCCTCCTCTGTACATCGCACAGGGGGAGGCGCCCAGCAGCCGTGCCTTCGTGAAACAGCCTTTCCAGCTGATCACACTCCGGTAGTACTGCCGTCATCGATACTTGAAGCCCCATTGTTATGATTCGTTGTTAGGCTAGAGCACCTTCTTTCATTATCTTGTAAACTTCAAAAAAAGGGTTTTCTAGAGCCAAAGTTCGTTTTCTGATGTTACTGTTTGTCTCCCCTTCTCCGGCAACTGCTTTTCCGCCACATTTGTAGCAGTGCGAGCTTGAGCGTGCTTTGTTCTGCACGGCGAGGTCCAGCCTCAGAGCTGGAGGTAAAGAGGGCCGGCGCTGCTTGTAGCTGATATGCGCGATCCTCGGCGCGGAGCGTCTGCACAGAGCCGGCGAGACCTCACGGGTGAAAGTTCATGACGGTGTTCAGAGCAAGCGCCAAGCCCCCAATTGGTTTACCCGCCGTGCTCTGGAGGAGAGCGGTGTCGCTGCTCACCCGCCAGATCGGATTCTGAAGCAGCCCTTCTACTCAGGAAGGTCTGCTGCACCCGCTGGGCACAGGTTTACATCGTCGTTCGCACCCATTTAGACTCATTGCTGCCGCACTCCAGAGCTCAGGTTGCAAGGTGGTCCAGTTTGCTGGCAGCGTACTGCTGGCATTCAGAAGGCTGGGAAACTCCTCGCATCAAGAACGATGGTACTGGTGCCTTGCAAGGAATCACTTCATCGGGTTGAAAGCGCCTACGCTGTACACTACCTACTACAGTCGCCGAGAAGCTGATGACTGCTATTCAGGTGCCCGGTTACGCAAGTAATACGACAGGTAGGTAAGGACAGCCAGAGAGCCTCTGCATTTGTGTCCACGTGCACAAGCCCGCGGGGATGCTTACCCTCGATCTCAGCCAAAAGGCCGAGGAGAAGCTGCACTCACGCCAACGATGCATCTATTTTTCTTTAGCTGCCGCCGTTCCTTCTTCTTGCCCGCGTAAAATTGAGCTTCACCCACCAACTGAATGAACGGATACGGTGAGCACACCACAATCAGGCCCTGGAAAAGGATACGGGCCAACACAGAGGGGTAGAGATGTCGTTCATCGAGAGGGTGGCCGGTTGGTACGGCGAAGGCACACTGCAGGACGAACTGGAGGCGTTCCTCGACGAGTGCGGCGACCAGGTCGACACGGCTGCGCATGAGCAGAACCACGAAAACAAGCTGTACTACGACAAGTTCACAGCTGCCATCGACCGCGCCCTGACCGGATTCTGCAAGGAAGAAGGCATCACCGAGCAAGAGTTCTTCGCCAAGTGCGAAGAGGACAGCAGCAAGTGCGAGGTGTGTGACCCGTGTTATTCCGTGTGAGTGAGTGCACATACAAAATGGCACTGACTGCGCGCGACTTATAGCGCGTGGATGAGCGAGCCAATAGCTGGTCTGTGATGCTCTTATACATCCTTTGCTGCACGCACACTACACTGGCGCATTAAACGAGTTTGAGAGCCTCCGGGCTACCTATCTTGAAGAGGATGGGGAATCTTTCGACGAACTTGCGTGGTGATGGGGATCGATGCAGAAATGAGAAAAGCAGACGCCTGCACCCGCATGAAAACTGACACAGTCACAGCGCACACCGTCAGCCTCGCGCATCGATGAGCGAGATCCTCGTTCACTTTCAAGGTTCACCAAAGAGACCAGTCACAACACATAGTCAACACTCAACCTTCGTCCACTGGTCAACCACCGCACCTTGGCCAATGGTCAACTATTAAACGAGTGGTCGACTGTGGCTCTTGGTTCGCAACGTATTCTGCAGCCACATCACGATTTATGTGTCTTCGCCCCCTCCTAGACGCTCCGACCCGAAGCTCGTACCCACACAGAGAGAGGGGCAACAGTCGTCAGCTTTGCACCTTGCTGGATGACAAGGTGATTGGCCTCACTTCCCCGTCCGAGCGAGGAACAGGACTCCATAGCCAGGCCGCGCTCATGTAGCTTATTACAGAGAGAGAGCTTACCACATCCTCGGCTGAGATGCGGTGCAGAGTTGCCCCCATGGGTAAACCCCCATGCAGCTACCCGCTGCTCTATCCATCCCTTGAAGGATTCCCCCCCCTACTAAGATTTTCCCCCCACGGTCGGAGAGGAGTTACAGAACCCAAAGAAACTGAACCGACGGGTAAAAATGACAAGTGGGGTCTTCTGCGCTTCAGGCGTTGCCCACTTTAAGCCATGAACTCAAACACCCATCCACACAGAGCAGCAACAAAATTTTGTCGGCCATCCTGAACGGCGCGTCCTACGAGGCGTTCCTCAGCTTAGTCAAAGATTGGCAGCAGGAGCAGAAGAATGACCCCGCATAACAGAAAAGTAGCTGCTCTCCGAAGTAAACGCAGTCTTACCGTGCATGGCTGCCTCAGGACCGTGCGAGGTCGTCAAAATGAGGTGTACCGAATCTCCCAGCCTACAAGTGCACACATGTCCCGCTGTCTGTTTGGGCTTTCTACAGCGAACAGGCGGCCTGGAATGTTGCACTGTTCGTCTGCGGGCGGATCACCTCCACACGACGAATGGAAAAGAAGATGGAGGCTCGTCGTGTTTTCATCAGTTATTTGGGCAGGATTGGGCGAAGTGACTTTGTTCTGTTCACCTCTGGTGACAGCTGTTTTGCTTGCCATGACTTGTTACCCTTCGGGGCAAGTGAACACGGGTGCCATGTGAAGAGCGAAAGACAATTGACCTGCACTCACGGATGCAGAGCTCGTCAGCCGGCACCCTGGGCCGGTCAATACCCACCCCCCGTTCCATGTCCACTGTGCAAGGCAAGGTGCTTGTTTTCAGGATGGAAACAACGCGGTGTGCACAGGGTGGGGGAGTTCAACTGTGCGTGTCCACTTTGCGGGTGTGGCACACCCGAAAATCCAGTGTGCCGTCCCTCCCCCCCCCCGCCCCCCCCGATATGCTCAAGGCTCAAAGCCCAGTGCCTCTGTGAGATGCGGATTCGCACATTTGTACGCAAGAAAGGGGGGGGGTAAGACCTCGTGTGGTCAAGCTCTGCGATTCTTAGCTGGCGAATTCCAAGTCTGTCCAACCTTCTCCCGATCTCTTGGTTGGGAGGCTTGGATCCCTCCCAGTCAGTCACCACTCGTGCATATATCTTTAACTACACAAGGCACTGCGAACGAAAAAAGAGTCAAAAAAGAAGCGAAACCAGAACCAAACAAAGAGAAGTGCTTACTGACAGTGCCGACATACTCGCCTGCCTTCTTTCCGCAGGAATGCCCGGGTAGCGGCCCGACTTGTTCTTCTTTTCTCGCATCTGGACTTACTCCACGTGTTGTATTGGGTCTGACTAGCCCGGCGCACGTCGTCCGCAGATCTTCAGGTTCCGTGCTGGTATGCGCCGCCGAATATGCCCGTGGTTCTCGACAGTAGAGCGGTGCCATGGACGTTGGCATCCCATAATGAGACAGTAACAGCTCAGGTCCTTGGAAGTTGGCATTTTATAATGAGACAGTAGCAGCTCAAAGGACCGAATGACGGTACAGATCGGACGGACACATGGTGCTGAACACGCCATTTCAAGCACGTTTTTGCAATCCCGTTCCGTGCTGATGACGCTCCGCGGAAAATGCCCGTTGTTCTTCGTGGCCATGGAAGTTGGCATCCCATAACGACACAGTGAGCACGGTCTTGCATTCCCCCTGCCCAGGTTCCATGCTGGTGATGCTCCGCGGAATATGCCCGCGGTTCTTGAAAGCAGAACAGTGGCCATGGAAGTTGGCATCCCAGAATGGGACAGGAACAACTGTACAGATACGACACATGGTGCAGAACACGCCATTTCAAGCACGTTTTTGCAATCCCCCTGAAGTATCTGCATGTTGCGTTCTCGGTCGCAGTAGTGCTTATCAACCTAAGATATTTCGTTTTGCGTAAGAACGGGCTCAACACAGTGAACAGGGAGCGGGAGAGGAGGGAGACAGGCAGGCGACTTCAGCATGCCTCCTCGCCTGAAGCTGAACACACTGTCAAGTGTATCGAAGAACAATGTCGAGGACGTGGTGGGTGATCCGCAGGCGAAGCAGAGACGTGTGTCGTATTTCAAGGGCAACCTTTGGAGCAAAGTGAAAGAATTCGACTACATGCTGCACACCACCGGCAACGACTCGAACATCGAGGCTTTGGAAGGGGCCATGCAGGTCAAGGCAGCTGCTCTCGGCTTGGAGGAGCAGAGGAAGACTGTTTACGAGCTTTGCCAGCTGACTGACAGCCTCATCGCTCAGATGAAGCCAATCCAGAGCAACCAAGATATCCTCGATGAGTGGGAGATCATCCGACAAGCCGGCTGTGAGATGACAAAGGAACAGCTATCCGATCGACGAGGTATGCCTGCGGATTTGCGGGTTTGCGGGGGGAGAGAGGGAGGGTTCCGTTTGAGATGCTTTCGGATTCTGTCCTTTTGAGGTCTGTGTTAGGGTCCGTTTGGCGGTCCTTTTAGAACTCTACCAGGTACTAGCATTTGCACCAGCCATGAGTGGTAAGTAGGCTTTGAAACCCCGGAATTTCAAGCGAACCTTTCACTCTACAAACGCCGCGGTGTCGGTCACCGTCGTTCAAAGATTCGCAAGCAAAGAGCGCCCGTGTACACACAAAAGTGTGAGCAAAGACATAGAAAACACAGCTGCAAAGACCACCCAACAGCGAACTGACAAGTACCAGCTATACCCACACCCAAGGAAAGAACACCAACCTGCCTTGACTGTCGACCATAGACACAAACCACGGATCCTTGAAACTCTAAAGAGTCTAAAAATGGAAACACAGGGCTCTTCGAGGTGCCCGAAGCGGCAGCCGCAGTCCTGCCAGCGGCAACGCCTGTGGCGGACTTGGAGCCGCTCCTGGAAAAGCTGCGCGCGATCGCGGAACGCCTCGCCTCGGAACCCTTCGGCCACAAGGAAACTCAGCACATCGCGCCGCAGCTGTTCGACCGGCTGCTGGCGGTCAGCGCGTACGCCACGCACGTTGCCTCTCCCGAGCTGGATATCGTCGCGGAAACGCTTGACACTATGGCGACAGGCGAAGAGGGCTCGCTGCAGCCCGAAAGCATCACCCTTCTCGACATCCCCGCCGACATCAGTCGGCCCCCCCGTACGAAGCGCAAGCGGAAAGTATCGTTCTCAGGTCAAGACGACCTCGTCGGTATGTTACAGTTTCACTGAGGGAGTTGATGCACCGCGAAAGTCGGTAAGAGTTTGTTGTGGGTTAGAATGCAAAGAATCTGTGACGATAATCTGCATCGATAAGAACTTCACACCACTCTTGACGAAGCGATGGGAATATTAAAATGCATCGGTAGCCTTCTGGAAATCAAAGCGCTACCTTACGGTGTGAGCCTCGCAGTCTGGGTTTCCGACACTGGAATATCTCATGCAGGACTGTCCCTCACCTTAAGGTTCCCCACCAGAAAAAGTGCAACCCTCGACTTGGCTCTACTTGTCAGACAGGGCGAAGATAACGGCAGAAACACCTTCACACTCTCGCAGGCGTACCGCGGCATCTCCTCCCGCACTGCGACGTCACGTGGACGTGGAACCACCGGTTTTCGTTGAAGAAAGCCATCCGAGAGCTCCAAGAGTCCGAGCAGGCTGATTCGTACGAGTCTGCTGTGGTCGATAGAACCGACTTGTACCAAAAGAAGGTGCAGCTCGTCGTGCAGAAAGTGAAGGACTTGACGGACAGCCTGCAGTGGCTCACAATCATGAGGGTCGAGTCGGAGAAGACGGCGTCCGATGCAGAGCGCCACCTGTCGAAGGCCGTAGCTTGCAAAGAGCTGATGATGAAACGCTGCCGAAAGGTGGGTCCTTTCATATTTCTTCAGATGCAAGAACAACGGGGATATTTCAATTCGCGAATCGTTGGAAGTAAAAGGAAAACCCGTCAAGGCAGTGCGGGGGGCCCTATGAAGCGTGGCCTGGCCGCCTTTGGCTCGAGAAGCTAACAAGCAGATGACTTCAACTACAAAAGCCGGTCCCCCCACCTGATAGACCGTGGTGAACCGTGACTTCACTGCAGGCACTTCGACGCAATTCCAGAAATTAGGGATGGACCTGAAAATGCAGTCCGGCAAGTAGTGTCGTCTGTCGTGCCACGACACAGCGAAAACACTCCTTCGTCTCCTGCAACCCGAGGTCATCCCAGCGAAACGCTTCTCTTCCAGAAGACTTTTTCTGTCAAATGTTTTCCGGCGCATCATAGTTGGACTGTCTCAATAGAGTCGATAGGCGCCTCTTGGGGACGATCGACTTTCATGCACGGCGATCCCACTCACACACAGGACATGGAGACACTGGAGACGGCTCGAAAGTTGCACGAGGCTAAGTACGAGAGCCACTCTGCAGAACACATTCGAAAGCAGCAAGCCGAGGCGGCCCTGCAGGCGCTGCAGGAGAACACAATGCTAGTCACAACAACCTTCAGCAAGCTATCCCAACTGTTGGTCGAGCGGCATGATCAACTGAAGAAGAGAATACAGGAGGTGTGCCCACATTCACAGTTTCACTGAGGGAGTTGGTGCACCACGAAAGTCGATAAGAGTTTTGGGTTAGCATGCAAAGAATCTGTAGCGATAATCTGCATCGCATGAGCATCGATAAGAGAACTTCACACAGCCTCCAGGGCGCGGTTGGTTAAAAAGAAAAGTAACGTTTGTGTTGCTGTCTGCACAGAACTTGGCTTGATGATATCATTCGGACACACAAACAAGTCGACTCAAAACAGAATAAGCAGCTCCTACCATGGTGACACTTTCTTGGAAGTGAGGAGACCGGAAACTCCTCAGAGATGGTCCCTGCACTCTCTAACTCGTCTCTCTCCCTTCCTTCCTGTTGTCTGACCCTGAATCGTAAATTTGCCTATATCACAGATCCACTTGAACGCAAGACGTGACGGTGAGATGGAAGAACTCCGCCGGTTCTCAGCCGGGCACAGGCAGCGCCTTGAAGACTTCCAACGTGTCTGCAACGAGTACATCTCGTGCTACAAAGAACAGCAGCAGTGCCACGACAGCATCATCGCCGCGACGGAATCCGGAATTGACGCCAAAGAGTCCGACTTGGTGGAGCGGATCGTCGACGCCCACGAGGAACACATCCGGTCGGTCAAGACGCTCGCAGAAGTGCTGCGGGAGGGCATGGAAGCGAAGAAGAAGAAGATTCGCGCCGTGGCGGACCTCAGGAGGCGGTTCGAGAAGGAGAGGAACTTCTGCACAGCGACGGGAGACGAACGAGGGGCAGCCATCGAGGCGGACCTCGACTTCCTGGCCGCCGTGCGCAAGAAGTCGGTCAAGATGTTCGGCAAAATGGCGGCGCGCCTCAAAGAATCCACGAAGCAGGTGCACTGGTCGCTCGACATCATCAGCCAAGCGCGGGGGGTCGACAAGGCACAGCTAGCCATCCAGCTGCTCGGAGAAGAGCCAACCCACGACAACAGACCAGCCAACCCTGTCGACGACACACTCGACATGTTCGACGCGCCACCGTGCGACAGCCAGCGCAATTCGTACGTGAGTGCGCTCGATGCGGCTACAGACCGCAGTTGCGACGAAATCGCCGTTTTCTGTGCAACATCCCCAGTGGCAGTCCCCGGTTCCAACTGGATTGTCGACGCGGCGGCAAAGAAACAGATGGTCTCTCCAGCAAGCCTACAGAAGGCAGCTGGGTGACCCCGACGAAGCGCATCGTCGGTGAATGCTACATTCGAGTAGTTTTCTTCGCCAGTCCAAAGTACTTAATGTATCACTCACCGGCTTTATGCATGCCGTCAAATAAGAATTGGCCAGGATGTTCAGCAAATGCCCCTGAAAGAGTTCGAAGGATGTTGTGTTCGCTAAAACGCTATCAAGTGAGGCAACCAAACAGTCAGCTTTGGTGGCAGCTGGTAGGAAACAAGCCTTCCAAGACATCCTACTACCGCTGATGGACGAAGAAAACAAACACCAGGTTCTCACGGGGATCTCAAGTGCTGTAACTACCGAACCACGTGCTGAACGGAGTGAGGTCATGCGGGTCTACCCCTACACGACAAGACATACAAATACAACAGGGGAAAAGTACTTAGTGAAAAAACGACACACGTTGGTGCAAGCGAAGAACAAATCAGATTGTATTTGCCCCTCTACCCCTATATTGCCTCCCTTCCATTCGGAGTCAAAACAGTTGCGCCGAGTATTCTCATGTATATTTGCAGGTCGGAAGAAAGGCTTGCTGCGCTCTTGCTCATAGCAGTCACTCTACACACAGTACTGTGCCCACTTTCAACTTCTGTTGCAATGGAACACTTTGACTGCTTTCATTCCCAGTTTTTTGACATACGACCGAAAGCAGTGCCCGCACTATTTTCCTTTTGACCCTCGCTTAAGGTAGTCTGTAGCGGCTTGTGCAGTCTATCGTCACAGATTGTTGCTGCATACCAAGTTCAAACTATTACTACGTACGCGCCATGGCTTTAACGGCGAGTCGTGAGATGCGGATGTGTTCCCAGAGTATGGTGGACAAAGGAGTGATCGTGCTGCCCAGCGGGGTCCCGAGGATGTGTCGGCACCTGCCAGGAAGAGGCAGAAGCTGGCAGTTCAGGGAGGCGACCCGCCCTGTTTTCAAGGGAAACCAGCGCGTGTGTCCACTGCACGGCAAGCCGAAGTGCGTGGGCTGCACCCGCCAGAAATTGAAGCTGGAAGGGTGCTGCTCCAACCACAGGAAGGGAACGGGCTGGCGGTGAAGATGTGCACGAAGCACCGCATGACGGCGTGCTCCACGTGCAGGTCTGTGACGGCGTGTTGTAGAAACTCGCACCGCAAGTGCCTGGCTCACCTGCCGACGTGCGATACGTACGAGGACGTGCGGTGCCGCAGGCCCAGGCAGTGCTGCAAGCGAGGGCACCACGGAGCACGGCCAGCGGTAAAGCGAGGGCCTGTCGACCAACGAGCGAGCGCGTGCGCCCCCTCGAAGGTGCCGGAACCGAAGCCGCGGCCACAGGCCCCACAACCAACAGATCGGACGTGTGTCGGGACAAACGGGTCGACTGCGGAACCACCGAACGGTGAATGTCAATAGGGACGGACGGTGAACGTCAATAGGGACGGACGGTGAACGTCAATAGGGACGGACGGTGAACGTCAATAGGGACGGTCGGTGAACGTCAATAGGGACGGACGATGAACGCCAATAGGGACGGACGGTGAACGTCAATAGGGACGGACGGTGAACGTCAATAGGGACGGACGGTGAACGTCAATAGGGACGGACGATGAACGTCAATAGGGACGGACGGTGAACGTCAATAGGGACGGTCGGTGAACGTCAATAGGGACGGACGATGAACGTCAATAGGGACGGACGGTGAACGTCAATAGGGACGTTTTAGTTCTTGAGTAGCACACACCCCCCTCCTCCTGGTAGACTGACTGTGTTGTCCTGCTCTGGGTTTGATGTCCGATTCCCACAGTGAAACTGAGAGAATCTTTCATCAGCAGCTACGAGCAGGGATAAAAAAGGGGGAAACAATGGAGAACAATGGGCTTCATGTCAGATAGTTTGGAATAGAAAGAGAAAGATAGAGGGAACGAGGGAAGACTTGCAGGAGCGTTGGGGTATTTTACCTCGGCCTAAAAGGTCGAGGTCACCCGCCGCCCCTACGCCAGTGATGCGTTGAGGAAAAAGCTCCTCACCGCGAGTTCTGCTTGTCGCAAGGTCGCGTCGGACGAAAGGAGTGATGGTGAAATTCGCGAGGGTAAGTCGGCAGGATTTAGTTCTGACCGCACCCAGCGAAAGCCCGCGGTAATGTTCATCTCCCGCAAGCGGGTCAATGCTGCCACCACTGCCCCGTTGAGCGTCCGTGATGCCAACGACATCTTTTTCCTGGCGACACCGGCCACACTGGTGTTGTCCACGTACACGAGAATCTCACCATTTGAGGCAGTCACAGGGAGCCCCTCGAGTGTGTTTTGCAAAGCACGTGCCTCCAGTTCATTTATGTGGCGCCCCACATCATCCCCCTTCCAGGCACCACCAACAATAGTTAGCTTGGACGTGAACATGTCACAGAGCACACCGCCCCACCCCGTAAGAGAGGCATCGACAAACACGGCATGCGAGGGTATCCCTGGTGGGTTTGGAACCTGCCGGCGACAATGCACGGCTTTGATCCATTCGCTGAGTTCCCGCTTTACAGACGGTGGCACGCGCACCCGGTCGGCCGGAACGCGGTTCATTCGGTTCAGCTGATTCGTAATGCGGCGCAGGAACTTCAGCCCAAACCAGAAAGATCCCGGGAAAACCCCCCCAATCGCACTGGCATGGAGCAGTCTGCCTCCAAGGGATTCGAGTTCGCCAGCTGTAGGATCAACGAGCTGGGCTGCTGCTATTTTCTCAAGAAGGCGTTTGGACGGCGCAACAGTACCAGCAGTGTGCACGAACGACACTCCAATGAAGGTGTATTCGGTCTCGCAGGTGACCGAATCTGCCTCCTTCCACGAAATGTCCGCGGCCTTTGCCGTTGCGTCGAGGATGTTCGTAGCCTCCCGTACTGCAGCGTCATCACCTGAGTAGTGGATGTTGTCAATCCACACGTGTGTCGACACCCCCCGGGCTGCAAACTCCGGGCGTACGTAGGCCGGATCGCCTGCTGCTGCCGCTGCCAAGGTATGCATGATCTCGGGGGCCGCCGAATGGCCCATTGGGAGTCGGCTCAACTGGTACCAATTGCCCTGATCATCGCAGAACCGGAAGAGGTGCGCAGCATCATCAGGTATCGCAACCTGATAGAATCCCGTCCGGAAATCACGCTGGCTACCACATTCCTCAGTGGCAATTCCTAGGTAGTCGGAAACATGACCCAGTGGTACGGAAGCCTCATACCCTGCCTCGTTTATGGCAGCATTCGCAGCCTTCGTCCAAAGGATGAACCGTTGACGAGCGCCACCAGGGCGCTCTTCCACCACTGTGAAGGGCACAGTTTCAAGCGGCCCAGCACACGGGGCGCGAGCGGCTATTCCATTTGCGACAAGCTGCTCTGCATGAGCGTGCTGCAGCGATGACTGCCGGATCCCGCGGAGGGACGCACTGCTCTTCTTCTCGGGGTAAAACGTCATCTTCCATACGCGCTCAAAACGCGCAAAAGACGAAGGATTCAGTCGTGCCGTCAACATGGCGACAGACATGGGTGGTACTGGTGCAACATGGAGCGGCAGAGCACGTTCAGCGGCAGAGGCTGGCAAACGCGAGGAGTGCGCGCGGCGGGTTATGCTGTGAACCTTCTTTACAGACTGAAGGGCAACGTTCAAAGATGGACCGTCACAAGACCCGTCTGCAGGGCCCTTGCCATGGGGATGCCGTCCCCGCCGTAGCGGACCGTCATGTCCGGCACACCCTGCTTCGTTGAGTGCTTCGCCAAGCGGCAGATCAGCATGACGTCGATAGGAACACCTTGTGCCACACGGGAAAACAGATGTGTCACAGCGCCCCGCTTGATGCTGTGCCCTGAAAATCGTGCCATGCTGGGCACGGAGTCCCACATGTGTGAGAGTCTGCTTGTTGTTGTTGTTGTCAGCTTGTCGAACGGTGCAAGAACCCGGAAAATGGACGCTATCTGGCCCGTCAGGTCGCCTCGGATCACCGCCCACTTCGACGGAGTAAACGGGTTGGCTCTTCGGCCCTTCGGCGTGGCGTGCCAGTCGATGATCACTTCCGTCGACGTCACCAGAATAAACTGGTCCGACGAAAGGTCCGCCACCTCGGCCCACCGAGATGCGGTCTTCCATGCCACAATTACCGCAAGGCGAATGTCCGTCCTTTGTGTGAGCGCCCACCGGATGAGACACTCCTTCGGCACCGGCGGTGCTTGGTTCACGGGGATAGCGGCCCCGGTCGCTCGGAGGGCGGAAGCAAGGCTGAGTAATGGAACGTTGGTGATGCCGATGTGGCGAAATGCTCCGCTCAGCGCCTTCGTGTAAGCCAGCTGGGCTTGGGGGGACACCCCTGTGGCCAGGACGAATAGGCAGGCCGTGTCCGGATTGATCGGCAGGCAGTTGCTGTGCGCCCATCGGGCTAGGCGCGCCCAAAGGAGCTGCCGCTGCTGCGATGTTGACGACGCCCACATGCGACTTACGAGCACCTGAAGAAGGTGTTGTGCGGTTGCCGCCGACGTTGACATCTCCCCCGTACGGTTCGTAGCGCCACCGCCTATCGCCCTCTGGCTCACGTGTTGTAGCACGGCTCTGCCGATTAGCGAGAGACCTTCGGATTCGACGGCAGGCGTTGCGATTCCTTTGTACAGAACGGGAATTGGTGTTTTGGGAACTGGCGAAGGCTGCGGGAGTTGGCGTGGTACCTTCCTCTGAAACCATGCGAACTTGGGTCTTGGGGAAGCAATTGGCGCGTTGTTGGCCGGTGGTGCGGTGTCCGTTGCTGGGCGGAAGGTGACTGGCTTGACTATTGGGGAAAGCATGGGTGACGCGGTGTTGGCTACAGGACGGAAGGTTACTGACGCGGTGCTGGCTACCGGGGGGAAGGCCAGTCAATTCTCCCCGGCCTCCACGTTTCCCCGTGTGTCGCCGTATCCTTTCCGTCCCTTACCGGCGCCGCCCTTGAACCCCTTCCCACCTTTCTTGGGTGTCGCGTCCCACTTCCTTCTCTGCTCGGTGCGAGCCCTCGCCAGCGCGATCCCGCGGTGGACGCGGTCGTCCGACTTCTCCTCGACCGCCTGCCTGATGGCACCGGTCGGCACCCGGTCTTTGCACCACGCATGCTTGTACATGACGTCGTGCAAAAGCTTGTTACCAAGCTCGACCTGGTAGCCGTTTTCCTCCCAACCATCTGCCGACGATGACGCCATCACCCAATCACGGAGACGCCCAAATGCATCCTCCAACGCCGCGCCCCCGGCTCGGTCCTGCCAGCCCGCGACGTATCGAAACCGGAGATTCGTCACAAGCCCTTCCGGGTCGGTCCGCAGCACGGTGATCCACTGAAGGACGTCCGACGCGTCTTCCACATAAACCGGAGCCTTCCCGGGGTTTCCCGCCGGGGCCGCCTTCTCTCCATGCATGATCATCTGCATCATTTGCTGCTGGACCTGCAGCATTTGAAGCTGTTGTTGCATCAACTGTCCCAGATCTATCTGCGGAGCCGGCTGTCCGGGCGGCGGTGGGTGGGGTGGAGTGTGCCCTGCAGACGAAACGTTCGGCGGAGGCACTGACGGCTGCACGTCCCTCGACGCAAAGGCCCGCGTCAAAGCCTCACCCTCCACCAGGTATGCAAGGTAAAGGGTCCCTGCTACTTTCTCGTAGTCGAGCGGCGCCAGTACCGCCGCGTCAACCTGCAAAAGGGCGGCCAGAACTCCTCGCGTCTCCTCCAACTTTTCGACCCCGCACGATCCGAACGAAGATGTGAGGAAGCGTTCCACGTCACGGGGCTTCATCTTCTTTCTCGCTGCGACAGGCTCTCCGAAGCGCTCTTCCCACGCCTCACACACAAGCTTGGGAACGAAAAAATTCCAACATTCTGTGACAGGCAGCGGCGAAGACATTGTCGTTTTGGTTCTTGAGTAGCACACACCCCCCTCCTCCTGGTAGACTGACTGTGTTGTCCTGCTCTGGGTTTGATGTCCGATTCCCACAGTGAAACTGAGAGAACGTCAATAGGGACGGACGGTGAACGTCAATAGGGACGGACGATGAACGTCAATAGGGACGGACGGTGAACGTCAATAGGGACGGTCGGTGAACGTCAATAGGGACGGACGGTGAACGTCAATAGGGACGGACGGTGAACGTCAATAGGGACGGACGGTGAACGTCAATAGGGACGGACGATGAACGTCAATAGGGACGGACGGTGAACGTCAATAGGGACGGTCGGTGAACGTCAATAGGGACGGACGGTGAACGTCAATAGGGACGGACGGTGAACGTCAATAGGGACGGACGATGAACGTCAATAGGGACGGACGGTGAACGTCAATAGGGACGGTCGGTGAACGTCAATAGGGACGGACGATGAACGTCAATAGGGACGGATGGTGAACGTCAATAGGGAATTCTCCGTCGGCTACTCACTCCTGCATTAGGAGAATGCTGCTACTGCAAGTTTCACTGGAATACAGAAAAGGGGGAAAAACAAGGGTCTAACGTACGATGGGGTAGCCCCCCGAGATAGCCACCATGTGTGAGAGAATAGGCTATCCCAGGAGGTCACGGGGGGACGGAGGGTGGGAACCCCAAATCTCCCGGACCTCGCCACTAAAGCGGCGGAAACAAAGCTAGTGATAACCCTCGCGCGAGGGCAACAGGGGCCGCACGGCCTCGAATACAAACAGCAGGGAGGGTGGGAGGAAAAGATTTTCCCCGCCAGCCAGCCCAAAGGAACCTGAAGTTCGTTCGTAATGCCTTGTGGAATTCCCTCGATGAATCGCAAGAATTCTCCGTCGGCTACTCACTCCTGCATTAGGAGAATGCTGCTACTGCAAGTTTCACTGGAATACAGAAAAGGGGGAAAAACAAGGGTCTAACGTACGATGGGGTAGCCTCCCGAGATAGCCACCATGTGTGAGAGAATAGGCTATCCCAGGAGGTCACTCCACCAGACCCATATCGCCAGTAAGGAAGTCCCGGACCGCCAGTGACATGTCCGAGATGTTCTTCTTGGTGAGCGACTCAACCGGCACCCGCGATGGCAGATCAGCGGGATTGCCGGCGCTCTTCACCCAGCGCACTCCTAACGCAACTTGGAGCCGCTGCAAACACAACAAAGCATTCACTATCGCATCGTTCAGTGTCTGCGACCGCAGACACGCGCCCTTTCGAGCCACTCCCTTCACGGACGTATTGTCCACGATCACCGTCACCGTGGAACCGCGGTACGTCGGCGGGATCGCCTTCACGGACCTCTCGAACGCCAGAGCTTCGAGCTCGTTGATGTGCAGGCGCTTTTCCGCCCTGTTCCAGCGAGCACCGACAACCACCATGTTGTTTGTGCCTACATCAACGAGCACTCCTCCCCATCCGTCCAAACTGGCGTCCACAAACACTGCCAACTCCGGAGTTCGTGCGGCTACCGGCACGGTACGCTGGCGCACGACCCGCCGAAGCCAAACCAGGAGAGACCGTCGAATGCCGTCGGACAACGCTACCATCTCGTCAGCACCTCTCTCGCCGCGGTTGAGGGCATTCGTCAGCCGCCGAAAGAACTTCAAGACGAAATAAAACTCGCCTACGAACACGCCTGCTATTGCCGATGCGTGCAGGAGACGGCCAGCTAGGGACTCTAACTCAGCGGCGGACATCGAACCAGCCTCGACACCCTGCTCGGCACGCCGCAAGCGTGACCTCATCTTCCCAGAGACACCGACCGTCCGGTCGGCGTGATGCCAATCGACGCCGATGAACTCGTAGCGCTTTGCCGCTGTCATCGTGTCCGCGGCCTTCCACGTAATGTGGGCTTGCGTCGCCAGGGCGTCCAAGTCCGTAGTCGCCGCCAACACCTGGTCGCGTGGCCCCGCGTACCTGATGTTGTCCACCCAGATGTGGACTAACACCTCCGAAGGCGCCGCGTGCTCGCTGACGACGTAATCCGGGTGTCCAGCCGCCGTCGAGGCCAAAGTGTGCATCAGTTCCGGAGCACAAGAATGACCCATCGGCAGCCTTGTCAACTGCCACCAGCGGCCCGCACTGTCCTGAAACGAGAACAATGCTCGTGAAGATGGCGGGATCTCGATGCCGTAAAAGCCGCACCGAAAGTCCCGCGTGGAGCCACACTCCCGGTCGACCGCGTGGAGATACTCCGACACGTGGCAGAGCGGGACGTGGGCTTGGTACCCGTCTGTCTCAACCGTCGCATTTGCGTCATACGTCCAGAGGATGAACCGTTGACGCAGCTTGCCCTCCTTTTCCTCCACGACGGTGAAGGGCACATTAAGAGGGCCTCCGGGCTCGCTGCTGCGTTGGGCGATGGCGTGCTCCTCAAGTTCGAGAGCGTGCGCAGCCTCGAACCGAGACGGGCGACATTCAGACGACCCCGTCACGCCACGCACTTGCGGATAGAACGTTCGTGCATCAAATCGTGCTCGCGTCTGCGGGTTCATCCGACGTCGGAGAACATCAATCTTCATTGGCGTGACTGAGTCGACGTGCAGCGGCGCCGCCTTCTCTTCCTCGGTCCTCGGAAGACGCGTCCGTTTGCCCCTGCGAAGGATCGAATGGCGTTGGTGCTGCTGTACGAAACAGCCCGGATCGGGACTCGACTGGTCGGCTGCGAAATGCCGCTGCGCCCCGCCTGGCGTCTTCTTCTTCAGAGGTACATCGTCACCTCCCCGGTCTGCAGTACCCGCGCCAACGCCACCGGGTTTGTCGTGTACCGGATCGTCATGTTGGTGACCGTCGGGTCCGCATCGTCGGTGTGTTTCGCCAGGCGCGAGATGAGGTGCGCCGGGAAGGGGGCCCCGTTGGCCTTCGCGTCCATCAAGTGCTCCACGGCCCCCCGCTTGATCGAATGAGCGGAATACGGCCGCATCGTCTCGTCCGCGTCCATCAGCCTGCCGAACTGCTGCGTGGACAACGGGCACAACTGGCTGAAGCTGCCCATGCTCAGCAACAGTGCCGCAATCTCCTGTGTCAGCGGTCCACGGACCGCCACCACCTTGCTCCTGCAGAAGGGGTTGCTCCTGCGGCCTTTCGGCAAACCCTTCCAGTCGACCACGATCTCGACGCTCGTGATCAACGGGAAACAAACCCGCGGCAGGGTACGAACGTCGTCCCAACGCGATGCCGTCTTCCAAGCAAGCAGGACAGCCGCACATACCTGGGGGACCTGCCGGAAAGCCCACTTCACCAAAACCTCCCTCGGCACCGGGGGGGCCTGTTCCAGGGGGATACTGCCCCCCGACCCACGGAGGACCGTGGCCAAAGACAACAGGGGGCGGGCATCCACCCCAATGTGGCCAAACACCGCCGACAGCAGGCGGGTGTACGACAACATCCCCTGGGGCTCGACCATTGTGGCCATCACGAACCTCGTTGCCGAATCCGGATCCGTCGCCAGGCCCTGCGAATCCGCCCATACCTGGAAGCGGCGCCACAAATTCTGCCGGTCCCGCACCGTCGAATCCGCCCACGTCTGGCCAACGAAATGGCGCATGCGGATTACAGCCTGCTCCGACGAAACCGCACTCTCTCGGTGCTTCGCCAACACACTGCGCGAGACCTGGGCTCCAACCTTGCTGGCCACGAGGTCGAATATCTCCTTGCCTATTGTTGAGGTTGCCGGGAACTTTTGCGGGAAACGTGATGCCAACTGCCCGACGGCCGCGGTCGAGGATCCTCGACATAGCGAAAATCTGATTTTCGCGTTTGCGGCCGTATGCAGGGTCGGGGTTGGGGTTGGTTGTTGCACGGGGACGGCTTGTACTGGCAGTGGGAGAGCAGACTCCCGGAGGCCCCGGGGGAGGGCCAGTCACTTTCCCCCGGGCTTCGCGTTTCCCTGGCCCCAGGAGAAGCCCTTCTTGCCGCCTTTGCCGCCACCACGAGGACGAGCGTCCCACTTCCCCTTCTTCGCCATTGACGCCTCCACCCTGGCCGCCGCCTTGACCATCGGGTCGTCTGATGCCTGCGCCAACTCACGCATTATCTGCGCGCGCGGCAACTGCTTCGTGCACCAGTAGTGGTGCAACCGCACCTCCTGCAGGAGGTCGTTCCCCAGGCGCACAATTTCCGGGTTGTACACCCAGCCGCCGCCCTGCGCGACTCCGTTGATCCAGTCCCGAAGCCGCCGGAAACTGTCTGTCAAGGATTCGCTCTGCGCCCCTGACACGTACTTCAGGCGTAGATCCCTGACCAGGCCGGCGACGTCGGTCGCCATGGCCTCTTCCCAGCCACGAACGTCTGCAGCGTCCTCGGGGTACCCGGCGATCACCGGCTTCGCGTCCAATTGCATCATCGGCATTTCGCTTTCCGCCACCGCGGGTGCCCCCTGCAGCGGAGCGGGATCCGCGGCCTGCGCTGCGGGCTGGCCACGGGCCTGCTGCTGCAGATCAGGCTGGCTCACCTGTGCCTGCAGCGCCTGCACCTGTTGCTGCATCTGCTGCAGCATCACCACCATGTGCTGCTGCTGCTGCTGTTGCGCCTGCACCTGCTGCTGTTGTTGCAGAATCATCTGCCGCAGCTGCTCCTGCACGCTCCCGGATGCTCCTGGCACTGACGGCGGTGCTACACCAACCCGAAGAACCGCCTCACGCACTGCCTTCGCCTCCTCTGTCTCGCTGTAATACAGCATCGCGAGCAGGCACCCAAGATCGAGCTCTTCCAGACTCGCCGCCGGAACAGCCAGGACGTCGGCCGTCACGGCCCTCGCCTTCTCCACGGTCTTATCGTCAAGAGGACCGAAGTGTTCCTCCCCGAACTTCTCCAGCCGATGCCTCGTCAGCCGCATCTTCTCTGCCGGCTCGCTCTTGAACCGGGCCTCCCACGAAGCCCTGAGACGGGCGGGAAACCTCGCCTCATAGCGATCCCCCTGTGGCAGCGGCGACGACATGATAGAGAAATAGCTTTTCAAAAGATTTTCCCCGCCAGCCAGCCCAAAGGAACCTGAAGTTCGTTCGTAATGCCTTGTGGAATTCCCTCGATGAATCGCAAGACGGACGGTGAACGTCAATAGGGACGGTCGGTGAACGTCAATAGGGACGGACGGTGAACGTCAATAGGGACGGACGGTGAACGTCAATAGGGACGGACGGTGAACGTCAATAGGGACGGACGGTGAACGTCAATAGGGACGGACGGTGAACGTCAATAGGGACGGACGGTGAACGTCAATAGGGACGGACGGTGAACGTCAATAGGGACGGACGGTGAACGTCAATAGGGACGGACGGTGAACGTCAATAGGGACGGACGGTGAACGTCAATAGGGACGGACGGTGAACGTCAATAGGGACGGACGGTGAACGTCAATAGGGACGGACGGTGAACGTCAATAGGGACGGACGGTGAACGTCAATAGGGACGGACGGTGCCTGCTCCCAGCGGAAGCGCGGACGCGACAACGAGCAAGCAGGTCGAAGCGCCCGCAAGAAGCCGAGGCCGCAGCAGCAGCCTGCGAACGAAGGGCGCACATATCAACGGTCAACGGTGGACAGCACGAGCCCAACCGAAGCGGAAGAAGAAGAAGAAGAAGAAGAAAAAGGCCGGTCCTGGTCCAGGAACGTTACGGTCAACCACAGCTTGCAAAGCTTGAGTCGGAGGCAGCACAGTGCCACAACTCCGTCCGCTTTGCCCTGTGGCTGACCGTCTCGACGAGCTTGTGTTCAGCGCGAGCGCCAAGCCTCAAGGTGCGCCACGCCTTGATGCTTTAGTTTGGGAAATCGGTAGCCACTTGACCCATAGGCCCGTGGCTCTGCAGTATCGCCGAACATGTGAAGCTTGGCTCCCGTGTAGCAGGCTTTCCCTGGTACCTAACCTGCCTTCAGGAACAAGAAGAAAATAAAAAGAGGACAACCGCAGCAATGGTAGCATTGACAGAACCAGCACCGTTCGGGCTGTACGGCAATTTTGCTGGCGATGACGCGAAGCTTGCCGAGACCATGGCGCTGAAGGAGAAGATCGAGCGCAAAGTGGTGCCGCCGGTGGCGGAGTTCGCGCAGGTTCTCGAGGACCTGCCGTTCGCCGGCCGCATCGAGTTCGTGAACACCGTCGTGATGACCGCGCCGCAGAGGGGCGACATCGTCCGGCTGCTGTTCGACGCCTGCTTCCAGGACTCGACCGCGGTGCAGGACGGGTCGTCTTCCGACATCGAAGACTTCGTATTGATCGGAGCCGAGACGTCGCGGTGCGTGGCCCCGGAGAAGTACTACATCCTGAAGATCCTCGTGCTCCTGCTTCCCCGGTGCGGCCAACTGGGCGTCGAGCTGTTCCGCGAGTACACGAAGACGATCAGCACTGCCTTCAGGAACTCCCTCCTCTCGGCGATGGTAGACTCCCCCGACTTCTCGGACAAGATGCTCTACGACGCGTACGTTGAGTGCCCGCAAGTAAGCCGCAACTCGATCCTCAGATCCTGTCTCGGCAGCCGCGCCGACCGGAGAGCCTTCCTCGCTTCGCTCGTCAATGTCAAGTCTCCGGCCGACACCCTGGCACCCATCAGGACTCTGTTCAACACCTCCTCTGAAACTGTCGCCCAGCACATGCCGACCCTCTACAACCTCGTCGGCCCCCTCCAGAAGTGGAGGCTGCACGGCAACGTCTACATCGCTTACCTGCAGAAATTGCTCGACGCAACGAAGAACCACAAGCTGAATGTGACCAACGTGCTCCGCAAGTTCGAGCAGAAGCTCGAGTCGAAGCTCGACCCCGCGCAGGCCGCGAAAGTAGTGGGGTTCTACGTCGAGTACGAACCGCTGCTCATTTCCCCGAGCGAGAGGCGACCCCACGTCACCCGGTACCTGACGGAGCTGTCGGAAAAGGGAACATTAACGGCTAGGTGTGCAGTTCTCTCTCCCCCAGGCCCCCCTCTACGGAGCCAAAAACGTCCATAATTACCACGGTAAAGCAAGAAGTTGTCGACAACGGAAGAAAGAAGTAAAAATGGAGAATCCAGAAAAGAAAACGAAACTCTGCATTCCCGCGAAGAAGACTTGATGCTAGCATCAAACATACATGAGAGACAAGATACTGCCTGAATACTAAACTAAGATTTTTCCCCCGTAGGTTAGTGGAGTGGGGTATTTCTTAAGGAACTTGGAACGACTGCCCCGGGTCCAAGCCCAGGCCGAAATTACCCAGCACCTGCCGCTGTCGCGCCTGACCAGGGTCAAAAAACACCGTCTACCCCCCCTTTCTCTTTTAGACAATTCGCTCTACCTCTTTACTTTGATCATAGGCGTCACGGCAAGTTTTGACAGCCGCTGCTTAACGAGGTCACGACCCACCCTCATAGTAGGTAGGAGCACAAGGAAGTTTATTGCTCCGTTTCATGCGTCTTTAATCAAAAGACAAGGCCATTTGGGGAACTTATCCTTAGGTCACAACGCACCCTCCCGCCACAGCTACGATTCGGTGGAGCGCGCTGAACCGTGCTCGTTGCTCCTCCGCAGTTTGGACCATGCAGCCTTCCTGGAGCAGCACACGGTGGCAACATCGGCGACTAGCTCTTCCATGGCTTTCGACGCTTGCGTGTCGTCTATGTGTACGCAGATCCTTACACAGCCTAGTAAGAAGCTGGCCGGGGTTGTCGAGAGCATGGCGCTGAAGACGTTCCGGGCTGTCGAGTTCGATGTCTTCTTAGCGTGGATCACGAGCTCGCCCCTCAAGAGGCACGGGGGCGCTGCTGCGGACAGAGGGGACCCGGTGGCCACACTGAAGGCCGTCTCAGATGCCGTCTGGACTGTCCGGCTGCGGAACAGGCAGTTCCTCGACGTGTTCGATGCGTGGCTGGACATGCTCAAGAGACACTCCGAACACTTGCCGCCAGCCGCCAGACCCGCTCTGCTCGAACGGCTGCGCGCGCCCTTAATTGCCTGCATGCAGACCACCGCCAGAAAGGCGCATCTTCGGCTCCAGAGCTGCAGCATCAGGAGGGACATGACCGGCGTGACGTCGTACATCGGGTTCTACACGGTGCTGCTAGAGAAGCTCGGCGACGTGCTGGATCTCGTCGGCGGCGGCGACCCGGCGTGGGTGCTGAAGACGTTCGAGTTGACGCTGGCCCCCTTGTCGTGGAGGAAGAAGCCGAACTGCCCCGCGATCGACAAGATGAACGCGAAGCTCGAGCACGTCATCACGCAGCGCGGCATCCCTGCGCTGAACAGCGTGCTGGTTTTCGACCCGAGCGCGAAGAACTACCTGGAATTCCCGCAACCGCAGTTCGACACGTACCTAAGGTGCCTGGGCTTGCACGACCGTCCGGTCCTTCTGCGCCAGATCCTGGAAACGCTTGAAACGACGTACAACGCGTCTCTGCTGTCCGGAACGGCGTCGACGATGGGATTCGTGCCGATCGAGTACGAAAAGGACGGCCAGAAACGCTTCCGCTTGGCGAGCGTCAAAGCCAGTGAGCACGGGGCCTGCCAAGCCCGCAATGCGACAGCCGTGTGGGACGTCCTGGTCCACCTATTCGAGCACCATCCGGGCACCACGAAGAAGGAGCAGGAGCAGGCTTGGAAGCTGTTCAAAAAGATCACCGCCGCCACCGGGAACCTGGACGGCGTCCTCATGACGAAGGCCCCGAAGCTACCGCCGCACATCCTCGAGGGCGAGGTCCCCCGCCTGACCGCACTCGCTCTGAAGGCGATCGAAAACAAAGCGGAGTTCACGCGGGCCATGGCCGCTTCCCTCTCCGAGAGCGGCATCCTGCTGCCCATCCTGGACCAGGCCGTCACTGAAAAGAAGCTGACCGACGTGCAAAGGCTCAATTGGCTGTACGCGGTCGTCAAAGTCGACAACCCCGACGTACGCAAGCATCTGGAGGAGCAAACACGCGGCTCCGACATGCACGAGCGGATGAAAGGCCACGTAGCGTTGCTCACGAAGTCTTTGGAAGTTGCGGACCTCGCGGACATCACCAATTCTTTGAAGTACGTCGCCGTGAGGATCAAAAACGAAGCCGGCCTGACGAGGCCGGAGGTCTACAACTGGATCCAACGCAGCATCGATGCCATCGTGCAGCGGTGCCTGACCGGCAGAGCCAAGGCAGACGTGTACACGCAAATTCAAAGCGCGTTGGAAACCATGCTGCGTGACGATGCGTCGAAGAAGGACACCGTGGCAAAGCGAACATTCCAGGTCATCGCCAACACCATCGTGAACACGGTCGTGAAGTGCCCTTGCCTGTCGGACAAGGACTTCGCGAAGCCTGATTCGCCGAAAAAAGCGAGTGAGAAGGGGGGATTCGCGGAATTGAAGCAGCAATGCCTCGCTTGGCTCGTGAGCGCGACGCGTATGCAGTTCGTCATCACGAAGAACATCCTGGGCGAATCCGACTGGCAGCAGTTCCACTGGAAGCTTGAGGCCTCGCCCGCGACCAAGCAAAACTGGGTCACGGAGGATGAATTGGAGGTGACCGTGAAGAACGTGGTGGACAAGCACTGCTGGGACGGTGCGTTCGCATCCCTGCGGAGCTGGGCGTACGAGCAGAACATACCGAACGCCGGCAATCCGCAGGTCCTGCCCCCGGCTTTGCTCGTCGACCTCTTGCTCGAAAGCCACAAAGTCGTGAAAACCGAGTTCTTCGCTCAAAACAAAGGCTGCACGTTCCTGAACGATCACGAGCTCGCGCTGACCGCAAACGACCCTCAAAAGCCGGGGAAGTTGGTGCGACTGATCACTTTGCTGAAGTACCTCGGGGCGAGATGGGCGGAGGCCCCCGCTCTTGTCGATATTGTGAAGAGGTCGCTTGCTAACGTGCGGGCGAGCCCAGCCGACCATCGCCTGTTGAACTACACTATAGAAATCGTGAACACGTTGCATGCAGAGCTGGGAGCCGCACGAAAGGCAGGTACGCCTCTATGGCCAGCCCTGGGCGTCATGAGGGAGGCTCTGGAGACCGTCGTGAATGCGCGGCTGAAGTCGAACCTGCATAACACTGACAACAGCTCGCTCGTTGAGCGTTGGTTGACGGTCCAGACGGAGGCAGGGAAAGTTCCCTTGGAAGAAGAACTCGGCAGTAGGCTGGCGGCCTTTGTGGTCCACGGGTTCAGATACTGCAAGCTGAGGGAGTACCCTCCTGCATCGATGGCCGCAACAAGGTGGAAGCTGAACACGACGTGTTCTGCAGCGCAGCGCCTTCTGCTCAGCACAGCTTCAGCAATCTTCCTTCCTTTCGTGCAAAAAGCACTGCTCGGCACCAGAGACGACCTGCTTCTTGCATACAGCAACGTGCCCATGAAAGATCTGCAAGGCCCGTTTTCACCCGGACCTACAGCGACAACACCCGACACGTGGTCTGTTCCTATATCCCCGGAGCAGATTCTGTCTTGCAACTCGAAGACTCTACGGAAGTGGACCGACCAACACTACCGGAATCTGTTGCAGCGCAGCCTCAACGCGATGCAGAGGCAGGTCGCCTTGTCGAGCTTCGTGCAGTCACCGGCTACCACCCACGAAGACTTGGTCACGCTGCTCGAAACGCTGACGAAGGACAACCAAAACGATGACACATGCCACCAGCTTTTCGAAGCGGCGGTGCTCGCAGTGCCCAGCACCGACTCCGCCTGGTACGTCCTGGCACACCTGCTGTCGCCTGCGGTCATCCAGCGATCCCAGGCGAGAACGACAGCTTCGATTCTGTCAGCCATGTTAACTTGGGCGCACGTTGACAAGGTGGTCGGCGTCATCGGTGTGTTGCTGCGTGCCACGAGACGCAGCGCGTTTGGTTTGTTTGTACACAAGTCGATTGTCAGGATGCTGTTCGAAGCGAAGACGAAGGAGGCTGTCGACCTGTTAGTCGCCGAGTGGGAGAACAAGGAGATCCACAAGGACGTCCGACTCGAAATGGCGAAGCTCGCCCTGGCAGAGGCGGTCGCTAAAGACCAGCTGCCCGCACTTGCAGAAGCCTCGTGGACCATGCTTGAGGACATCGCGAATGGGGGGGTCCCCACCGACGTCACGGCCTTCTCGCTGGTCCTCTTCAGCGTGCACCCCTCCTACGACTTCGTGCACAGATCCCCCGCATACAACCTCAGCATCCCGGCGAGCATTAGCAGCAACCTTCCGAAGCCTACAGACTCGGCCCACGCGCGCACCTTGGAATTCGCAGCGCTCGCGCCGCCCGCATCGTCCGCATCGATCCCATGCAGCGACTCCGCGGCACCCAGGTTCCTGCAGCTGTTCACGACGCTTTCCGCAACCAGCACCGAACCATTGAAGATGTTGGCGTACCTGAAGTCCCTCTCATTCTCGCCTGCGCTCCGATTGCCCCACGACTCCATCGACACGTCTTTACTCGACGACATCACAAGCCGTCTTGCCGACATGTCGTTCCAAACTCTCCCCGGAGGCCTCCAGCCGGTGGAGAGCTACTACTGGACGAAGCTCAGTCTCTTCTACGCGGATGTAGTCCTCCAGCATTTGACCGTCAGGGTGCACCGAAGCGCGGTGGCGGAGGTATCACGCATCAACGGTACCGCTTTCCACACGTTGGCCACCACAGACACGGCCGCCCAGCACTTGATACAGTTCCTCAAAAGCCTCCATGCCAAGCTGCAGTCCACCCCGCTGCAGGACAAGGACACCTTCATGCAGACCTGCATTGTCATGAGGTGCATATACAGCACAATTCTCCGGACACCACAGTGGAGACGGGAACTCTTAGACATACCATTCAACAGTGCCACTGGTGCGCTGAACCAGCTGTGGGCCCTCTTGCAACCCATCGCTAAGGTCGAGGTAGCTGACTAATTGCCCACAGCTTAGCTTTTTGTTTTGTGTTTCCAGGCGAGTATGCGAGCCCCAAATACTAACGTAACAATGATACACGACCAACCGTTACCTTCCTCAGCAACCTGGAGTCGAAGGCATGACAATGGGAACAAATGGCACATCTCACGCTCGAAAGACAAGCGGAGGTGACAATGGGACAGATCCTCAAGAACGTTCTGCTGTTCCACTACACCCACACATTCGACTCTATAGAGGCTGTACTATCAACAAAGCTCCTTTTTCCAACCATTTTCCAACCCGTTTCAACACTTTTTTCTCTCACGTGCAGTGCAGTCACCGGCCGGTCGAATTGACAAAAGTAGTAGTAGTAGTAGTAGTAGTAGTAGTAGTAGTAGTAGTAGTAGTAGTAGTAGTAGTAGTAGTAGTAGTAGTAGTAGTAGTAGTAGTAGTAGTAGTAGTAGGAATTGGCAGCTAGCTTCTGGCCTCATCGCACTCGGTCTCGGCTTAGGTCTTCGGTCATTGTACTCAGGGTGGGCTTGGCTACCTACGCCATCCGGAGTATTCATCATCGGAAAGGGGAGGAAAGAGAAGTCAGACAGAACCTTGATAACTTGCAACTAGCGAATGGGATAGAGTGTGCCTGTTGACCATGTCAATGGGCCAACCAGGCGAGATCACAATGGGGGCAAGGGAGGGCGGGAAGAAGAAGAATTCAGTCTCAGAAGACCCACCTCAGCCCACCCGAAGTCTCCTGTTGTAGGCTCGGGTGGTGTGCTCATCCTGCCATGCGCTTTGCTCCAGTTCCTACCGTGTACTAAAGTAGTAGTAGTAGTAGTAGTAGTAGTAGTAGTAGTAGTAGTAGTAGTAGTAGTAGTAGTAGTAGTAGTAGTAGTAGTAGTAGTAGTAGTAGTAGTAGTAGTAGTAGTAGTAGTAGTAGTAGTAGTAGTAGTAGTAGTAGTAGTAGTAGTAGTAGTAGTAGTAGTAGTAGTAGTAGTAGTAGTAGTAGTAGTAGTAGTAGTAGTAGTAGTAGTAGTAGTAGTAGTAGTAGTAGTAGTAGTAGTAGTAGTAGTAGTAGTAGTAGTAGTAGTAGTAGTAGTAGTAGTAGTAGTAGTAGTAGTAGTAGTAGTAGTAGTAGTAGTAGTAGTAGTAGTAGTAGTAGTAGTAGTAGTAGTAGTAGTAGTAGTAGTAGTAGTAGTAGTAGTAGTAGTAGAATAACCTCACTAGCCACGGGTACCCAGTGTGCCCAGAGTGCCCTCACTGTGGCGAGCAACGAACAGTTTTTACCCTACAAATATACCCAAAAAAACCTTATATTAGGGCGGAAACAACCAGCCCCACGTGAAGTGCCGCAAGTGTCACGAAACCCAAGCACTACTCTGCGAGAAAATACATAACAACACGGACAACAGACCGGTACGGGCTACTAGGCAACCCCTGCTCAACTTGTAGAACAGTGCTCGCCTGCCTTGATGGCACTTGCACCTTAAAGAACTCAATGCTCAACTTGTAGAACGTGGGGGGCCAAGACTACACTCCACGAAGGAATGTTCTTGGTGTCGGTCACAAACAGTCCCAGACATGGCTAGCCATAACCCTTTACACACCTTTTCCTTTATGATCGAGACACGAACGAGACACAATTCGGCTGTGCTGGGCTGCGCTATGCTGCACTGGGCTACACTGGGCTGGAATGGAGGGGCGGTCCTTGGGTGCAGCTACGCAACCACCGAGATAACACTTCTTGGTAAAAACTTAACCACCCCCACAGGCATCTGGAGGAATACAGAGGACCCAGCTTTCCAAAAAAACCCCTGGACCACGTGCGCCAAAAAAAAAGACGTCCACCTACCCTAAGAGAAATAAGCGTCACTCGAAGAGTTTAGACTCTAGAATTTCAAGCGAGCCTTCACTAAAAGGTGGCTTCAGCTGTACTGGCCATACGAAGTGCATCTGGTGCCACAGCTGCAATGTCCATGTGATTGACAAGCTGGGGTTCTACACTTGCATAATGTGGTGGCAAGTCATCCAAGCAATGTACATGTCATATCCTGACATGCGGTTTGCACTTCTTTCACCCAAGCCCATTCTTCATTCACCAACGTCTTACCCACAGTGCATCGTGCTGTGCCTAACTTATTTCTCTTTTTCTCTATCTCGAAAAGTCAGCGCTATAGCGATGACAACGAGAACACATAACATGACAGGAGGGTGGGACCAGGCCCTGGGGACAGCGAAGGCGTGACAAAGCTCACCCCTGTCCCCCCAGGAAACCCGGTCCGAGTCTAGCCAGCCCCCCGACTTGAAATCTTTTAACTCGTCTCTCTCTTTCTCTTTTTTGTTTTGTGTTCTCTCTCTCCCTCTCTCTCACACAGAAGGCCATTGTGGTAGCAATGTCTACAAGAATGTATCCACATGGGTGGACCGGGACTCCTACAGTGTGACTACCACACCCTTTGATGTGTTCTTTCTCTCGGAATTGTCAGCGCGGTAGCGATGACAGTGAGAACACATATAGGCGGGAGGGAGAGGCCCTGGGACTGCTAAGCCATGACAACCCCGCCCCTGTCCTGCCTTGTTTTATGTGTTCTCTCTCTCTCTCTCTGGCTCTCTTTCACAGCTACACCTAAATCTTTTCGCATTCTGCAGCCATTATTTCAGCCTAAACGAGTGTCTGACCACTTCTTCCGCCGTTTTGGAGCATTTTATGGGCACCTGAGTGGTATGTTTTGAGTTTTTGATTTCTGGTGACGCCCCGCTTGGGTTTTCTGATGTTTTCCTTAAGGAATTGCCTTGTGGGAGGTGACTCTGTCTTGTTTTTGCATTCTGCAGCCATCATTTCAGCCTAAACGAGCATCCGACCACGTATTTTGCATTTCCCGAGCATTTTAGGACCACCCAAGTGGTAGGTTTCTGGTTTTGAGCTGCTGGGGGCCCCCCTTTTTTCCGAAAAACAGGGGTCTTTCAGGGTCCTTTCAGGGTCCTTTCAGGGTCCTTTCAGGGTCCCGGCGGTTTGGCGACACATTTTGCAGGCGTTTTATGAACCCACACCGGTGTGGATCAAACTTTCCTGGGGTTTCCGATTGTTTTTGGGTTCCGTTTGCGGTTGTGTCCTAGTCGGGCTGCTTTTTGTGGCTGCAGTTTGGGTTTTTGATGATTTTCCTTAAGGAATTGCCTAGGAATTGGCTTGTGGGGGTGTTTTGGACTTGTTTTCGCGTTCTGCAGCCATTATTTCAGCCTAAACGAGCGTCTGACCACGTTTTTCGCTGTTTCGGAGCATTTTATGAGCACCTGAGTGGTAGGTTTTGAGTTTTGGATTTCTGGTGACGCCCCCCCTGGGTTTTCTGATGTTTTCCTTAAGGAATTGCCTTGTGGGAGGTTTCTGGTTTTGAGCTGCTGGGGGGCCCCCCTTTTTTCCGAAAAACAGGGGTCTTTCAGGGTCCTTTCAGGGTCCTTTCAGGGTCCTTTCAGGGTCCTTTCAGGGTCCTTTCAGGGTCCCGGCGGTTTGGCGACACATTTTGCAGGCGTTTTATGAACCCACACCGGTGTGGATCAAACTTTCCTGGGGTTTCCGATTGTTTTTGGGTTCCGTTTGCGGTTGTGTCCTAGTCGGGCTGCTTTTTGTGGCTGCTTGGTGAAGGAACTTCTCTTCGGGTGTAAGATCTTCCCCGCGGGAGGACGCGGAGGAAGAGGGTTCTTCTCGTATCCCACGAGAAAATTGAAAAGGAACTAGCCCAACACACCCCTAGCCCCATTTGTTTCCCGTACGATGCTCCCAGTTGACCAAAAAAAAAAAAAAAAAAAGGCTGGAGAGGGAGAACAAAAGGAAGTTGGAACAAAGGAAGCGAGCTAGAGAGGCGCACAGTGCAGGACGCAAGCCCCGCACTTTGTGTTCACCCCTAGCTCGCACACGCGCGCTAACAACTCACACACCACCTACCCCCACCACCCACTACCCCGCACACACGCACGAAGAAAAAAGAACACACGCACACACCCGCACGCACACACAAAGAACCACGCACACACACACAACGCGCGCCCCCCAGGATGACCCGATCCGGCTGGAAAACAGTCGGATCGCCTGGCCGCAAGCCCCCGCATGTCAGCGAGGGGCGGAAGGCGGAAGCCGCGCAGCCGACGGCATCGAAGCCGACGTCGAAGGCGGTGACGACCGCACAGCAACGACAGGGGCCCGGAGAGGCCGCATCGAGAAGGGCAGCGACGGCTGCACCGCAGAAGGCCGGCGGGAGAGCGCCCCCGCCGCAGGAGGACCGCAGGGGGGACCGCCCCCTCTGCCGCGAGTTCAACTCGCCCGGCGGATGCAGCCGCCAGCCGTGCCGCTTCAGGCACGTGCCCACACCGGCCTGCATCGAGGCCCTGACGGCCTTGGGGTGCCGTCGGGCCGGGTGCCGGCACCGCCACGTCGCAGCGTGCGACATCGAAGGCTGCGACGACGCAGCGTGCGAGGCGGCGCACCCGCAGGACCCACGGCTGATGGGTCGTCTGCCGCGAAGGTGGGAGCCAGTCGACGGTGTGTCTTCCACTTTCTCCCCCCCCCAAGCCACCGGGTCCTCCCCGGTCGCCGCCCGGTTCCAGGCCGCCCCTGTAGCCCCGTGGGCCTTCTCTCGCCAGCTCCCGGAGCCGCCCGCCGCACCCACGGAGCGGGCCTCCCCCCCGGCGGAGCCTGCTCCGGAGTGGAGGTGGGACAGCCCCTTCGACCCCGGGGAGGCGCTCCTGCTCAAGGAGGAGGAGCTGAGGGCCGCCATCCGGTGGGCAGCCCTCACGGAAGCCGCCGCCCTGTGGGCAGCCATGCGCGAGTCCGAGCCGCTCGCGCTTACGGAGCTGGGCTTCGCGGGCGAGGTCTGCCCGGGCTGCGGGGCGGTGGTCGCCACCCGGGGAGAGGTGGAGCACCACTCCGCCATGCACAGGGCAGAGGTGGCGGCCCGGGCCTGGGGGAACATGTACGGGACGTGCGTCCGGTACATGGAGGCTGGGCTGAGGGCGCACGCGGCAGGGGCTCTCGTACTCTCCCAGGAGTACGAGGCCCAGAAGGCGCAGATGACGCGCGAGGGGAGGGAGCGAGAGGGAATCACCCTCGAAGAGGCGAGGCAGTGGCCTCGCAGATCCCTGCAACTGCAGGTCGGGGAGAGGGAAGGGAGGAGGGACGTCGCCTTCTTGGAGGCGGCGGAGGCCACAGAGGCCCTCGCCCAAATGAAAGAGGACAAGGAGCGCCGCCTCGCCCTCGCCCTCGCCGCCCTTGCCATCAAAAAAGATCCCCCCGGACCCCCGGGCTGCGACGTCCTCATGGGGTCGCAGCGGCCAGAGGCCGACCCCCCCCAACCCGGCGAGCACAAGGACCCGGGGAGCGACGCGCCAATGGGGGAGGCCCAGGGGCCGGGCCCTGGTGCCGAGAACCCCGCCAAGCGGCCGAAGACCTCAGGCGGCTGAGCGCGCTCGGCCGCTCGTCGGCGAGCGCGGCACCCCCAGAAAGGACACCCAACAGGAAGGGGAAGGGGGGACACACACACAGGTCCGCAACGAGATCGCTGGGGCGCGGTGGGGACGACCTCACCGTGGATGGATGCGTCGAACCGCACCCGGGGCCCGCCGCGCCCCCCCCACCGGCCCCAGCCGCCCCGCCGCCGGTCTGCCTCTGCGGGCGCCTGCCGGGAGTCCAGGGCAGGCACAGGAACATGTGCCCCCTGTCGCGGGCGTACCGCCCGGACGCAGCCCCGGCGGCACCACCGGCCAACAACCACCGACGCCGGGCCCCGGCGGCAGGCCAGGCAGCCGACCCAGCGGCGGGGCCGGCCCACGCAGCGTTCGAGGAGGAGATGCCGTTCTCGTTCGCGGAGATCAGCGCGCTGGCTGTGCCCAAGCTGGAGCGGATCCCGCTGGATGCGCAGCTGGTGGTGGCCGCGCAGCTGGCGAAGGCGCTACAGCTGGCGGCCACGGGGAGCGTAACCGGGTGGCTCCGGTTACACTCCTTCGCCACCCTCGTCCTCTTCAAACCGCGCAGAGGGGGGAGGAAGAAGGTGGCGGCCGCCCTGAGGAGTCGCTGCCACCTTTGGGCGCACGGCAGGTTCGGCGAGCTCTGGACGGAGGCGCAGGAAGTGGCGGCAGGCAGGAGGCAGGCGGGCGTGCCCCCGGTCCGGTTCCTCGTGATGGACGAGGACGACAACCAGATCGGGCGGTTCGTCGGGCTGGCGACAGACGTGGAGGACGCCGACCAGCTGGATGCGAAGACCGTCCAGCAGGTCATTCGCAGGACGAAGGCCCGATGGTTCGGGAAGGCGGTGGCCGCGCTCTCGGCGGCGAAGGTGGCCCCAGTGAACGAGGAGACACTGGGGGTCATGCGAGAAAAACACCCACAGGCGCCAGAACCCCCCCTCCCCCCAATACCACCACAGGCGAACGCGGAGATCGACGTCTCTTGGGGGATCGTCATTAAGACGCTGAGGGCGCTCCCCCGAGGGACGGCACCAGGGCCGTCAGGGCTGTCGGCGCAGCACCTGCTGGACCTGGTGAGCCCGGGCTCGCCGATAAGGGCCCCCCTGGTGGCGGTGATCGCGCGGATCGCCACCGGGAGCCTCCCGGACGAGGCCCGGCCGCACGGGTTTGGGGCCAGGCTAGTGGCCCTCGAGAAGAAGGACGGGGGTCTCCGGCCCATCGCCTGTGGAGAGGTCCTGAGGAGGATGGCGGCCAAGATCTTGGCCAGGGACAAGTCCGTGGTGCAGGCGGTCAAGCCCATCCTGGAGAGGTGCGGCCAGACCGGGGTCGGGATGAAGTCCGGCGCCGACGCCATGGTCTGCGCGATGCGGTGCGTGGGAGAGGCGTACCGGCGCGACGGCCAAGGGCGGGGGATCCTGAAGGTGGACCTGCAGAACGCCTTTAACAAGGTGAGCAGGGAGGCCATCTTGCAGGCAGTGGCCGAGAGCGCCCCAGGCCTCCTGCCATACGCGATAGCGGCGTACGGGCGCAGGTCACGGCTTTCCTTCGGGGAGGAAGTGGTCTGGTCCGAGTGCGGAGTGCAACAGGGGGACCCACTCGGGCCGTTGTTCTTCTGTCTCGTGTTGGAGAAGGTCCTGCGGAGAGTGGACTTGTCCCTGGCCGAGCGGCTGCCACCCTTGGGGGCCGATGATATTCCGCAGGGGGCCCTGGCCCCGGCCCAGCCCCAACAACAACAACAACAACAACAACAACCACAGGAACAGGACATGGAGGTGGACGGGGCAGGGGCGGGCCGAGCCCCCCCGGTACAGGTACCAGCCCCCCCGGTACAGGCGCCAGCCCCCCCGATACAGGAACCAGCCCCCCCGGTACAGGAGCCGGCCCCCCCAGCACAACCGGACCCGTTGCGGGTGTCCCAGCTGGACGCGCGAGCGTTCTACCTGGATGATGGAGCCGCGGCGGGGCTATGGGAGCACCTGATCGTGTGGCTCGCCGCATTCGAGCTGGAGGGGGGCGCGGTGGGGATGGACCTCAATAGAGGGAAGAGCGAGGTGGTCTGTCTCGCGGGCGAACGGGTGCCGGACGAGTTCGCGGCCATGACCCGGTGTTCACTGGAGAGCTGGGAGATTCTGGGGGCACCCTGTGGGTCCGAGGCCGCGGTACGGGAGGCGGTGGCGAAGGTCCTGGACAGGGCCGAAAAGCGGGCAAGAGCCATTGCCAGCCTCCCGGACCCACACACGGCCCTGGCCCTGTTGAACTCGTGCGCGGGGTTCGTCTGCGTGGTCTCCCTCATGCGGGCCACGGGCCCGGTGGCGGACTACGGGAGGGTGGACGCCTTCATGCGGCGAGCCCTGGCGAGGACCCTCGGGGCCGAGCTGGGGGACACCGAGTGGGTGCAGGCCTCGCTGCCCCTGAGGCTGGGCGGCCTAGGGATGCACTCGTGCGCCGACTCGGCGGCCGTGGCAGGGGTGGCGGCGACCTTGGAGGGCATCAAGGGTCTGCCGCTGCTGACGAGAGCCCCCGGGGGGGGGCCACTTCAAATCACACCCACACAGGACTCCGTATGCGCGGCGTCGCTCGCCTGCCCCAGACTTGCACTCTACCCGGAAGTCCTGACCGAGGTCAGAGACTCACTGCAAGCAGGGGCAGCGGGCGCGCCACGCAAGCAGAAGGAATGGAGTGGGAAGATCTCCGCGGCCAGGCAGGCGGGCCTGCTGAGGGATCCGCTCGTCGGGGTCAGGGGCCAGGCGAGGATCCGCAGCTGTGCCGCCAAGCACGCCTCCACGTGGCTCTACGGGGCGCACAACGCCCCGGACGACCTCTGGATGTCCCCAGCCGAGCTCACAGTGGCAGTGCGCTTGCGGCTGGGGATGCAGCTGGCGCCGCAGGCACGCGAGTGCCGGCTCTGCGGGGCGGCCGAGGCCGACCGCTTCGGGGACCACTCCCTGACGTGCCTCAACGCGGGGCTGCGCACGCGGGCGCACACAGCGCTCCGCAACGAGGTGGGCGCCCTCGCGAGGGAGGCGCTTCTCTGCCCGGTCCTAGAGGACCGGCCCTTCACAAAACACCCACACAGGAACAAGCGCGTCGACGTAGCGTACACGCGCGGAGAGAAGAGGAGGCTGATCGACGTGGCGATCACCTTCCCGCTGCAGGCGAACGCGGTGAAGAAGGCGGCGGAGACCGAGGGTGGGGCGGCCACGAAGTACGAGGCCGTCAAGCGGCGGACGTACGACGGCCCCATCCTGGCGGAGGCTCCTGAGCAACAGGACCTGCTGCTGGTCCCGATGGTGGTGGACACCTTCGGCGCCTGGGGCGAGTCGGCCCTGCCCGAGCTGCGGGC